>JXSR01S033958.1:34671-62083 GCA_000969725.1 Ophiothrix spiculata
GCATTTTCCACTATTTTCAAAATATTCTCTCAAAAAACACCCAATCTGAGCAAAATTGGGTGCTTTCCCGACCCTATTTTTTTTTTAAAATTTTCGAATAGGGTCGGTCGCTGAGGGTAACACATCAATATTTTTTTTGGCCTAACTAGAGAATACAAGCAAAACCAAGAACTTTCCTTGAGATAAACATCAGACATTATACAGCCACAACTTGCACATAAACTTCACTGTTTTCCAATGAATTTGAACATGCTGTTGATATATAAAGGAAAAGCATGGCTCCATAAAACACACTTGACTGGCTATATAATCAAATCAGAAATAATTGATAGAGGCAAAAATGTGGGATACAAATCCTTTATACATGTACAAAGATTAAAGGGGGATGTTAGAACCACCTATATGTATGGCATGTTTCTGGAAGAAGGAAACGGGACATAAATATAAGAGTAAATGTTACGCTCTTTGCAAAGATGAGAGATATCCCTCACATGTGTGGAAGCTCTGGAGACATTGACTTCTGCATAAAGGGACATTGCACTGTCTTGAACTTCATAATATGATAACACAGTAACCCTGGTTATTGCATGTATATCAACATGGTATATGTCACAAAATGCGTGTTGATAAAAACTGGTACGCTATGTAAACATTATGAATTGGTTGATGATAAGTGATATTCAAATTTCGTATGCCTAAACTTAAATGTTGTCAATCCGGAACAGCCTTAATCTGAAATATTGTACTGTCAGTTCAAAAACCGCTTAATGTTAGTCAAAATTACAAGTAGTCCAAATATTTATAGTCAAAATCTCAAAAGCGGTTGTCAGTCTAAATTTTTGATGAAAAAAAAAAAAGAGAACCACAAGACAGAAAAGGTATTAATAGTGTTTAGGGTTAAGATTAAAATTGGACCCAAGTTACTTTTAACATATAAATTAAAATATCATGGTTTGAGATTTGGACTGAAGATGTACGCCCCCGGGGGGTACTCCACTTTGGTCTGGACGGGGGTGTGTGGCTCGGACCATGAAACCCATACCCATCTTTAAGGGTAATATTTGAGAAAAAGTGCATCCATGTTTAGGGATTTTGCTCCAAAAATAGGCTGATTTTTCAAACTTTTCCGGGCTCGCACCTTTTGGGGACCATTTTAGCATATTTTCTTAAAAATGTGACCCATGTTTAGGGATTTTGGTGCTAAAAATGGCACCCATGTTTAGGGATTATTTGTGAAAAAGCGATCCATTCCAGCGGCACATCCCCGTATACCTTATATATGTGAGTACCAGGGAGTACGCCCTACTTATCACATTTAGACAGTTGGACTGATAGCATTTTTCCACGCATGGCATTGCAAATTAAGAAAAGCTTTAATAATATTTGGACTAACGAACCTTAAGAAAGAGGAAATATGCTTCAGACTTTGATGTTTTGGACTAAAACCGTCACAGGTTTTAGCCCCATCAATCCATTGTCTCCTGGTCTTGTTGAGTAAGAACATTTTTAAACTGCTATGTGGTTTAAGACATGCACATAAGCCATTGATTGGTTCCCTATAGTGATTACTCTACTTGGGGTGGTCCTGCACAAATTTGTGTATACACAGAAAAAAATTAGTCCTTCAGATGACACTTAACCCTAACTGATCATTTAATTTTTCTTGTTTCTAGCCTCCTCGAAAAGGAAAGGGTGATGAAAAATTTTCACCAGGATTCGAACCAGGGACCTCCCGTTTCCCAAGCAAGTGATACCCGTAGCAAGCCACCGCTGAGACGCAGCCCGGGCAGCGATTTCGTCCCTGCATATAATCCCGGTCTGTGACGTATCTATACTTTAGCGCATTTTCGTGATTTTCTAAAGTGAGATTTAGTGAGATTTGGTTCTGTGAGGTTATAAGGGCCTAGCAAGTTTTACTCTAGTAGTCAGACTAGAGTGAAACATTCTATAGACTCTTGGGTGTCATCTGAGGGACAAAATGTTTTGTGTGTAGGTAAGCCATGTATACCTATTCGTAAAGTGTCTGTGACCCTACTTATACCCCGTTCAGACACACTAAAAAGTCGTCTTAAGTTGATATCGAGTCCATTTTTAATTTCAAACAACACCTTGGATTAGCGAAAAGTAACTCAACTTACGACTGTTCACACATGCACTACGATTTTGAAGTCGAATTGAGAAGAATTTTACTGGTTCCAGGTCAATGCGCTGTAGAAGTAAACACAAGTTCAACTCGACTTACGACGACAGGTGTACATACACACACGAAAAATCATCGTTTGTTGTCGTTAGTCGACTTACTATCGCGACTTAACTTGCTTTTAAGCGAGTTGAAAATTCGATGTAAGACGACTTTTTGAAAGACGACTTAAGTCGACTTGAACTGTTCACACACAAATGAATTTTGAACTCGATATAACTCTAATATGACTAAAGACGACTTTTAGGCTCTGTCTGAAATGGGTATTAGTTCTAATAGTGGTCCTGAAACTGTGCTAAATCAGTAGATACTCTGGATATTATCAAGCAGTCAAAAGTGAATGTCAAATTATTACTTGCCTGGTAATTTTATTTGTATGACCTATATTACAATCACTTGTGACATAAACCACTTCAGGTTTATTTTTGGGTGATTATTCACTTAGCATTATCAATTTTCTTGATCTAGTTTCAGTATGATTCAATTTGTATCTAGGTCTTTTTACTTTCAACTTTGACTTGCCATTCAAAACTTGGTCAAATTCAGGATCTTCCCATTCACTGACATGCCCTTTCTAATATACTTTTGAATTCGAAAAACAAAAAAAGTTACCAAATACTGGGTAGGGAAATGGAAGCGGTCTCAAATTTGAGTATCAATGTAATACTTTGTAGATACATTATTTATGTTTAACCCTTTTTTTGACAAACGGGAGTGCTTATAATGATGCACTCATAAACGACAGGGATGTAGGCCTATACTTTGTGTGGTGACTGATTAACTCGATTGAGGTTCATGTTTTGGGGTTCTGTTAATGGAGATGCATAAACACATTGCTTATTGACAAAATATTATTTAAGCCTTTTTATGCTGATAAGATGAATAACTAACTGTTTGAAACAACAATTGCTGTAAATATGGGGACGGTCAGGGACATGAAAGACTTATACCCCATTCAGATACACAAAAAAGTCATCTTAAGTAGAATTCAAGTTCATTTTAAATTTCAAACACGACCTTGGATTAGTGAAAGTAACTCGACTGTGGAAGTAAACATGAATTCAACTCGAGTAACGACGACAGGTGTTCACACTTACGGAAAGTCGTTGCTGGTCGTATTACATTGGCTTACTATTAAACGCGACTTGCTTTTTAGCGAATTAAAACTTCGATGTACGACAACTTTTTGAAAGACGACTTAAGTCAGCTCGAACTGTTCACACACGAGCGAATTTTGAACTCGATATACCTCAAATAAGACTACAGACGACGTCTGAATGGGGTAAAAAATTGATTAAATCTAGCCTAAAAAGCATAGGAATTCATAAATGTAAACTAAAATTCAGTAAAACTCAAACAATTTTAGTCATTTGGGGTTGAAATAGTAGAATTCCGGCATTTACTGTTGAGAAAAAACACATCCCCAATAAAAGATTTATGGATATTTAAATTCAATGATTTACCCATTTTCTATAGAGAAAATACATGCCTCTTCTGGGCTGTGTACCATTGCTGGAGTAGTCCAATGTACTAAATTAGGCTAAAGCTGAATAAAACAATATTTGCTAAGAAAAGTATAATTTCTTGTACTTCTAACAAAGTTATTCAACTTGTAGCCTATACCAAAGCAAACAAAATTTTGCCATGGGCCATATACAGCAATACAATACACAACATTCAAGCAGTTTTACATTGCAAAAAATGTAGAACAATTACCCCCAAAAAAAAGTCCTGTTGACATTCACATCAAATAACATCCAGATGTACTGAAAGTAGCTTTCATGTCTTTCATGTGGTATTTGAAACAAATAAAAATGACCTTGAAATACATGGAATTCAAGCAGGGACCAAAAAGGGAATTTCCCTCAAGTAGTTTCATTTTGATGATGTAATCTGCATTTCTCATTTCATGGACGAGTCTATGTGGTTTCAATTACAGTGTGTCTTAATGTTTTGTACCTTTTATACAGAGTGGTCATGAAAAAAAAATTGGAAATATGCCAGGGGAAATTTATGGGTAAGACAATATTCCACTACACCACATGTTCCCTTCAAAATAAATTGATCATGTTCAGATATAAATTTGTAAAGAATCATATCATACTTATTCTGAGCACAGACAAATCTACCAAGAGTTTGCCAAATAGCCTAAATTGTTTCTTGATAATTAAATTTAACTATTAAAAGTTCAGTGCATATGTCCCTTTACTATCATACTGGTGCATTCAAAATGTGCTTTGCTATTTATCAGGTTGTTCTACATGGTCCATTATGAAAATAATAAATAGGGGCCCATGTGAAGTCAATCTTTACCAAATAGGGCCTTTATATCAAAATGGCAGCTAAATTAACACCCAAGTTTGATATTAAAATATCTTGTTGTAAGATTTGAAGAAAAATTTACTGTACCATAAATGAGTAATTTTGATAAACATTACATACAATTATACAGCATGTACATTTTGGTAATAAAATTTGGAATTGCAAAAAGGTTGTTCCCCTATATTTAAATTCAATGAATACAAATTGTAAATAGCACCAATAAGTTACATTGCATGTTATATCAGCTTTCAACCAAGTTCACAGGCCAGGATACTAGTGCTGTATGCACATGATGCATCTCAACACAGCCATTACCATCTCCGGTACATCTTAATCAAAAGGCCAATGTCCCACATACCGCCATAGCCAAGTTCATTCACACCAAAGAGCCAACATAGCTGGGGGAAAAGGTGTCGCTTTGAAATCAAGTCCACCCACGAGCCAATATCCCTTAACAGCTATATGTAGAGACCCCATTATAAGATACTGCTTTAGAATATCTTCCTTTGGCTAAAACTCTTGTCGTTTTATCATCCCACTGACATATACCCATGCATACCAATCCAGGGTAGGTAAAAATAATTTTGAGACCCAAGAATTTAGGGTCTGATCTCAGTGTTCTGATTGTAACATAAAAAAAGAATGATCTTTAATGCTGAGAGAGTCCCTTTAAAGATGATCACAGTGTTAATTTTCACCAACAGGTGGCAGCGTTACATAATCAGTTGTTGGTCAGTAGCGGGAAGATTTTAACAAAACGCGCGCATGGTATCTAAGTGTAAGTTTTACGCCTAATACGCAAAACGCAATGCGCGCACTAGTTTTTTACGCATTGTCTTTCCTTTAAGCACCGAAAATGGCACGAAATAGTAATGAGTAGCTACGAGTGCTCCCGAGCTAACGGGCCTTCACTGATAAAACTTTTAACGTGTGATTTCCTACACCATAAAATGCTGATTTTTCAAATATTTGATACCTGTAGAATTTTTAAATATTTTGTTGGTCAATTGAGAATGTCAAGTGAATAATCAATAAAAAAAAATATGGGGTCACCGACTGTTTTCAAAAGATAGCTAGAGATGAATTTACATGGGGTAAAATCTAAAAAACAATTTTCATCACCGTGAATGCCGAAATTTGGTTTTATAACATCAAACGGATAAAAAAAAGTTAATTACGCTAATTAACCTAACACTTGAGTTTTCAAATTATCGTCAGATAAAAGGAAAATGACGTCATAGCGCGCTTAGATGATCGGTGACCCACATGTTTTATTGCTGAATTTTGAAGTTTACATTCTGACAAAAAATATATAAAATCTACAGGTAAGAACTTATCACAGCGATCATCCTTAACCCTAACACTTTTGACCACTTCTTCGTTTAAAAACTATCTCCTCGGAAATTTGCAAGTCAAAAATCACGGGTTACCCCCTGGATTCGAACCCGGGACCCCCCGCTTCCCGGTCCAAGTATCACTATGTCAAGCCACTGATCAGGCGCTGCCATGGCAGCGATTTCGTGCTCATAGCTAACTCGGGTCTATGACGTATTTGGACTTAGGCGAATTTCTTAACTTTGTGGAATGGGATATTGTGAGATTCAGTGGGGTTAGGGTTAAGGTTAGATTTCAACCTGTTTTGTCAATAGCATGTGATACGGAGGATACATCAGATTTTATGAATCCTCATGCAAAGTGCATCAAATCTATGTCATTTGAGTCTATAAACAATAATCTGTAAACCTTAAAAAAATACTTTTGAGCTATATCTGGAATGCCTATGTTCAATAATATCATACATCTTTTTGTGGCTGAAGGTTATGTCAGCATTTCCAACTATAGGATGTATCCAGGATTAAAAAAGAAAAGACAGGGCAAATGCATATAAACTCCGCATCATAAGTTCTTACCCATGATTTCGACACGCCTGCAGGTGAATTAAATGAACGTTTTTATTGTAATTTTTGGCACACCAACCAAGTATCATCAATTTGTAGTCAGAATGTTTCAAGTTCTTTAACATGCGATACCAATTTGCAAAGAACGGATGATTTTAAAAATGTACCTCTGAATTCAATTGTTGTAAATTCCTGAACGTCACACCCAGGGTTAATCCATAAACACCATGACTGGCTACCGTGAGTAGCCGGGATCAATAACACTAGAACTCGCTTCACAGCGCGGGCTATTCAATTCATCTTGACGGCACACATTAGCATTACTGACCCGTTGGCAGCCGTATTAACAGTAACCACTGGCCCTGTGCTCATTTGTACTGATAAAAATCTCTGCGTGTAATTGATCAATTTACAACAATCGAATTCAGAGGTACATTTTTAAAATCATTCGTTCTTTGAAAATGGGTAATGCATGTTAAAGAACTTGACACACTCTGACTACAAATTGAATAGACTTGGTTCGTGTGCCAAAAATAACTAGAAAAACTTTCATTTAATTCATCTACAGGCGTGTCGAAATCATGGGTAAGAACTTATGATGCGGAGTTTATAATATTATCTAAATTACAAAAAATACCCTCTTCAACTTTCACGGACTCAATAACCCTATCCACTTTTGATTACAGATTTGAAATGGTAACTACGTTTATAATCTACAAAAAAGAGAATAAAAATGTTGTTTTAAGGTGGGTTTTTGTACCAGAGAAATTGATTTACTAGTACCTTGCTTTGCAATAAAGTGGTTTTAGTTTTGCAGATTGACTTTGTCACAACAAAATTCAACTTGGACCCTCCCCCCCCCCCAAATGCAAATGTTCATACAAAGTTTGATGTCACTCCTTCAAGCCATGTGGTGCCAGTCTAGATTTC
Organism: Ophiothrix spiculata; assembly: GCA_000969725.1. Classification (NCBI taxonomy): domain Eukaryota; kingdom Metazoa; phylum Echinodermata; class Ophiuroidea; order Amphilepidida; family Ophiotrichidae; genus Ophiothrix; species Ophiothrix spiculata. The sequence continues at coordinate 42,022 of JXSR01S033958.1, forward strand.
TGCAAGTAATAAAACAGTCACATGCTGAATCTTATTTATTTCTTATTATGAATTTCCCCGACCAGGCGTGTTCTATTTACATGCATGGTTTGTCAGCACATGAGCGTCTGCACTGCAACTGCCATATCTGTTTTTGGAAAAAAAGAAGAAAAAAAAGCAAGCCAGTAAAGCAAGCATGCACCAGTCAGGAAATGACCCCTTGGCAGTTGATGTCCTGGGGGATTTTTCTGTTGCCAAATTTAGCTGGCAGGATATGGATGCTCACCAGATCTCTCTGTCACATGTGCCAAGGGCTCTCCTTGCTACCCTGGCGCAGATTGCTTAAAGGGGGTGGACAAAAGTTGAACATCATCCTTAAAACTTTTGAGAATTTTAGTATCATTTAAAATGTTTGCAGAAATAATGAAAGCATGCAAAATTTCATAATCAAATTTAATCGATAGGCCTACATATCAATTATAAACATTGTTGACGACAATACAAAATACTGCCCCATAGACTTGAAACTTTCAAATTATCCTTATGTTGTCCAATGCTCCTTTAATAAGATGCCCTCAAGTAAGGAAAATGAAGCTGGGAAACTGATCTGAGATGCCACGCTGGTTCTTTTATTACAAATCAGATCACATGTGGTTGTCTTGTTGTTGTGTTACAAAAGGTGTTCCCTTACAGCAAAGTGCAGGTGACTTCACCTGCACCATTTATCGAAAATCTTTTCCATCTGTCAGGAATGAGGCCAAGCAAGATTGCCAAAATAGCATTCCACAGCCAATGGATTCCCATAAATTCAAATGGGATTATGTATTTCAGTTTTCAAACAATCTATAAATATTAGATGTTTATGTAAAAATATCATGTCTCGAATTCTATTGAGGGTATATGGGAAATTGGTATATTTTGGCTTAAGAAAAAAATAACCCTATGGGGTTGTTTTGAAAAATCATGTGGCCTAAAGCATTATACTTGAGTGATAATTGGGATATTCATTTAACTTTATAAAGTATTTTGGGTTTTTTAGTTTCAACAAAATGCTACCAAGAGATCCCAACATGGTCCCCTTCTCAATCAGTAACCCTGCCAGGGTGGTAAGTCTCAAAGGGAAGGATTCAGACTTCTGTGCAAGTATAGCAAGGCAAGCATGGCTGTATTTCAACTTCCTTTGCAAGTGATTCCAGCTACCCCAAAGCCTCTCAATAGTCTCAATTTGATATCTTATCCCAAGGGTTTTCTGTGAGTGGGTTTATGAGGGTGCAGGATGACATTTCAAATTGAAACCTGTCTGATGCTGGTTTGTGTACATTGATAGGGAGATGCACTGGAAATACTTGTCATTTGTAATGATCCATTCAAACCATGTGGTAAAATTCAGTATGGAAATCATCATGGCATTTAATGTTTATGAGAATTGCTTATCCTAGCCATGAGTTGGAATTTGGTAGGCAGAACAATATCAAGAGCAAAATGGACACATGTATATACAACAGCCAGACTGCCTCATTCATGAGTTTCATGATAGGAATCATATGTCATTACTCATTCAAGCTACCTGCTTATCTAGTCTGAATTAAGGATAAACATGTTGTTTTTATGCACATTTTCTTTTGTGAATTTGAATGTTATTGCATCCTTTGCAATAACATAAAGATATAGGCCAAGCCTATATTGAAACTATTCTTAATAGAAGCTCTACATTTACAGGGTGTTAATAGGTCAACAACTGAAACCCATGGTGGAAAATGTTATTGTTTTTCGTCATCTAAGGCTGCGATCACGTACAAGTATACGCATTGGTAAACGGTATACGTTATTAGCTATACGCTCCTGGGGAGGCGCTCATGTCTTTGTTGATGTGGATAATCCCTGTAAATTTCAAATATGAGTGCCTCTCCTGGGAGCGTATAGAGAATACCGTGTACAGTCTTATAGAAAAGGATTACAGAATATCTAAGAATGCAAAAAGTATTCTGACATTTTGAATGACATTGAATAAGTATTCTACAAAATACCACCAAGACAGCCCAATTTGGTCCCTTTCCCAATCAGTAACTCTGCCAGGGTGTTGAAGTCCTTACGGGAAGGATTTACACTTCTGTGCAAGTATAGCAAGCCAAACATGGCTGTATTTCAATTTCCTTTGCAAGTGATTCCAGCTACCCTAAAGCCTCTCAATTTGATATCTTATCCCAAGGGTTTTCTGTGAGTGGGTTTATGAGGGTGCAGGATGACATTTCATATTGAAACCTGTCTGATGCTGGTTTGTGTACATTGATAGGGAGATGCACTGGAAATACTTGTCATTTGTAATGATCCTTTTAAAGCCATGTGGTAAAATTCAGTATGGAAATCATCATGGCATTTAATGTTTATGAGAAAACTGATCCTAACTATGAGTTGGACTTTGGTAAGTAAAAGATACATCAGGACTGAGTAGAAATGGACGCATATAATATTGACACTAGCCAGACTGCCTCTTGGTTGAATTTCATAATAGTATCACATGACATTGCGAATTCATTTGTATCATCAGAAGTGGCCTTGAAAGTAGACAGATGGATTTCATTCCATTCTAAATTATGCTAAATCTGGAATATCATTTACTAATGATATTTGGCATGTATCCCACACTGCATTTCCAAGTAACATTATAGCAAGAATGCGTAGTGATCATTATCATTAATTATTGAGTTTTCACTGGGTTTTTCCAAAATTAATTGTAGATCCCACTACCCAAGCAACATTTGAGACTTAAATATCTTGCACATCAGAAATACAGTTCTCAGATAAAGCATATTACTGCAGTGGACAAATGAAAACTTTTAATGTTTCTGCCATCTTCAAAGCAAAATTTAACTTTAAATTAAAAATCAAATGTGTCTTGGTGAATTTCTAACAGGTTGATATGTATAGCTAGACCTAAATCAATTAGTTAAAAAATATGAAATCATCATACCGGCTCATGAAATATTTTCTTAAAAAAGGTTGAAATTAATGAGTCTCTTTAAGACATAAAACAACCTGAAACCAGCTTAAAAGCTGAACGTTCAAGTCCCTATTAATAAGACATAAAATGTAAAATTAATTGGTATGCCTATTTTATATTCATTATGTATTTACATAACAGCCTCATACATAGTCTACTAAGTTATATAGGGAGGCATACATTCTTTTGCCTCTGAAGAGTAAACAAGAAGCAACCCAAGGGTTATATATGTGTCCCGCCGCGGCAAAAGGGTGCAGTTGTAGGCTCCTACATGTTGCTCATTGTAGCATATCTGATGCATACAAATAGCATACATCAGATATGCTACAAGCAGCAACATGTACGATATTAAACCTAACAAAATTACACATATGCGGTACACATATTAAACCTAACAAAATTAATTTCAATTAGTTAAAAGAATATGTAGATATAGGAGTCTATAGTACTAAGTGACATTTTTCAAACAAACTTTTAAACACTTTGGTGAAAATGTTGTCCTCTTTATACACTTTATTGACAATATTAAAAGTATAAAAGCAGACAAAGACTAAAGTAAATAAGAACCTCTTAGTCATTGCAGATCTGTATCAATATGTATCACTACAGGCCTAGAGCACCTAAAAACTATGAAATCATCCGACTTCATACTGACTCATACCAGATATTTTCCAAAAATAGCTGCAAAGAAAACTGGGTACAAAGCTAAGCTGGGTCATAAGAAATCAGGGAGCAGTGAGTCCGACTCAGACAGGATGCACCTGTATCTGGAGCGCACAATGACTCAAAACTCAGGGTAGAAAATATATGGAGAGTTGAGATCCAATTGATTCTCCCAGGCCTGGTGGAGTTTGCAGGAGTTTTTGGTTTCTCCTTTATTCAGTTTGTGTAAAAGTTTTGTCAGTTTCAAGAATTTGAATGAATACTTGTAGAGTAACTTTTGCCAAGTCATTGCTTGGGTTGGCTCTCGTATTCACCTCGCAATTCTACCCCTGCAAAGTGTGCTTATATGTTTCAGAGACTTGTTTTATACCTGGATTATTTTGTTGCTGTGTATATGCTATATGAAGAGGGGATGGGAGACCTTAATGATGTTGATAGGTCCTCACGTCTAGAAATTGCAGGAGCTCTATTAATCACTCATCTAGGTTTAGATAGGAGTGCTGCGAGGAGCTCAATATTTGTAATATTGCAGTGTAGAGCTCAGATAAACACACTCCTGGAATGTTGTTCAGGAGAACTGTAGGAGCCCATTCTCAATTGAGGTCCTCAAACATGTAGGTCTTCCTTTTTCTTTCTTTCTTGCACTCCCTCCCTGCCCCTGTGGCAGCCCCCCCCCACCCCTGATTGATGATTTCAACACAGCATTTCTTGCATTAGGCTATTTCAATCATGTTAATAATAATTTTGTCTTTTTTTGGGGGGGAGGAGGCTACATTTGATTACTTTGCTTTGGGTTTCATCTTTTGATGGAGAAAAAAACCACCACATTTTTATTTATATCACATCTTTCTTACCTGTTGAGTATCATCATCCATGGCCCAAGATGGTGGTAAACAGGCAAATTCATGAAAATAACAGACAAACAAGAATCATTTTTAGTAAATTTTACAAACAGCATAATACAAGTGTTACAAGAAAAATCAAACAAGCAAACAAAGTGTAGAAATCTTAGGTCAGACCTAAACTAGAATACGCGGTTCTCGGGCCGCGCGGTTCTCGACACAGAGTGTCGATCACGATGCCTCCGCATTCCACCTTTGTAATCGGACGAAGTTGAGAATTTGACCTTTCTTTAGAACTATGACCCAAACCTTTGAAATCGGACAAAGTTGAAAATCTGACCTTTCTTTTTACCTTTGACCCCCAGTTTAAGGTCGGACGATGGGGTCTCCATTGACACTTTTGATCGCTGGTCCAAGACGAACATTTTGAGACCTTAACCTTTGAAATCTGACAAAGTTGAAAATTTGACCTTTGACCTCCAGGGAAAGGTCGGACGATGGGGTCACCATTGACACTTTTGATCGCTGGTCAAAGACGAACATTTTGAAACCTTAATATTTGAAATCAGACAAAGTTGAATATTTGACCTTTCTTTTGACCTTTGACCCCTAGGGAAAGGTCGGACGATGGGGTCACCATTAACACTTTTGATCGCTGGTCCATGACGAACAATTTGACATCTTAACCTTTGAAATCGGACAAAGTTGAAAAATAAGCAACATTTTATGCATAAATTATGCAAATTAGATACTTAATTAGCATATTTTGCGCTCAAATTGCAGCTGGCATAAGCGCAGCTCTATCCGCACCTACCCATTAAATTTCATGAATGTAGGGTGCACGGTTTGTAAAATATCACATTTAAAGCATTTTACGCATAAATTAAGCTACATTTTATGCATAAATTATGCAAATTAGGTACTTAATTAGCATATTTTGCGCTCAAATTGCACCTGGCACAAGCGCAGCTCAATCTCCACCTACCCACCAAATTTCATGAATGTAAGGTGGACAGTTTGTAAAATATGCCATTTAAACCATTTTATCCATAAATTATGCAAATTAGGTAGTTAATTAGCATATTTTGCGCTTAAATTGTCGATGGATTGAGTTTGGCTCTAGGTCTACCCAGGCATCAAATATCATTAACGTAGGGCATGCGGTTTCGGAGATATGCATAAAATAAAATTCTGCTCCGTTAAGGAGATATTGCCCTTTGTATCTACGAAATTATAAAGGATTACATGCAAGAGCGCCATCTTAAAACGCGTTGTATTCGTTAATTAAATGGCCGATCGGGCCAATTTTCGCATATGTTATGCGCCCATTAAAATAAGGTGGGGTTAAAATTTTGAAGGGGTGGAATTTTAGCAAATGCTCCTTGTCCAATTATTTCTAAGTCCCTAAAATCACAAAAAAACACATATTTTCTGCTTAAAAACCGACTAAATTTGCATATTTTGCGCCGAAACTTTCAGAGAAAATTACTAGCAACCCTTACCACCAGTCCACCGACTTGCATTGTTCCACGCCTCACCAGTTCAGACGGACGGACGGACGGACAACCAGAAAACATAATGCCTCTCGCGGAGGCATAAAAAAACCACATAAGTTGGGTTAAAGAATATCTACAGGGTGTCCCAATAAACATTGTGCATAGAAACGGCAATGATTTTCTCAGAAGTTAGGCACACCAGCTACCTCAAAATTACATCATTCTAAAGCCCATACTTTTGATCATCTTCGTTGAAAATATCAAGAAAATCCATCATTGCTTGTATCATTTTTCTTCTGCACAATGGCAAAAACATGTTCACAAAGAAAATCGAAAAGGTCTTTACAACATTAACAGTTGAATAGATTACAGTGACAAAGTCACTGCATACGTGTTGCCAATATTCTTTCAAAGGAAATCATATGAAGCCACTTTTGATAGTTTCTTTTTTCTTTGTCTTTGTTTATTCTTTTTTTTCCCCTATATTATATACATATTATGATATTTTCTATTCGAAAATATACAAAGACTGTAAAACTAGGTTTATTGGCAAAATTACTCAATGCTTCGTATATGATTGTTTACATGCAAAGCTGGATTGTTTTTCTTCTTTTGGAAACTGAAAATCAATCTTACAAAGTAAATTATATTCATTTTATATAATTGCACCAAAAATTTGAACAGATAGTTGTCTTAAGTCTTATTTCAAATCAAAAGCAGTGAGTCCATCACTGGGTAAGTACGGTATTAATGGCAATTGTGCAGAAAAGGAAAAACTCCAAGAAATCTTCTAATCAAATATCTTTGTATAAATCTGGCTGCTCGCATTATTTCAAAAAATTCTAACGACATCTCTTGTTTGCCTCAATGGATTTTCTTGATATTTACAGTGATGATGAACAAGACTATGGGCTCAGAATAATATAATTTTCAATTAGGCGATTTGCCCAACTTCTGAGTAAATCAGCTCTGTTTTCATGCACAATGTTTATTGGGACACCCTGTATGGTTAGAATATTAGACATTTCTTGGTTTTAATACAAATGTATACTGTCACACGGACGTAACTGCTTTCCAGAAGAAATTTATAACCAAATATATTGCTGAATAAAGTTCAAAAATTTGTAGACCAAACAAATTTTGAATAGCGCCACAATATTGCTTATTTATGCTGATTATCTCAAACGATACCTGCCCAATTTTAACTTTTTTCCACAAAAATACCCAACTGATATAGGTAATTACAAAAGGTTATTTGCGCTTCAGGGGTGCACCCCATTTGGTTCACGGGGGCATGGTAGTTTTTTGAAGAAAAAAAATCTTAACCCAAAGATAAGAAGGAAAAAAACTTCGCCCAACTACTTCAAGATAGAGAAAAACATAAAATGAAATTTGAAAAATCTTGCCATTGGAGACAAAAAACCTGACTCAACCCCAACTTCTATACCCCCAATGAATATCAAATGGTGCACCCCTTACTTAAATTTGCATTTTACATAAAAATACAATCCAACATTGATTTTATTTCATGATATAATACCACACCCTTTTGACCTACTGCAACTTCCTTTTCAATTCTGTTGAACAGAAGATTCAGATTTAAATTTAAACTGATTATCATCAAATTTAGCTATATTCAATTGCCTCTCTTAATAATTTTACCCAGGCAAAGTCTTTAAGCATAAAATGAAGCACTCAAGGAAACAGCAATTGGCTAAGTCATGAAACTTACATGAAGATAAGATCTCAAGCTCCATATAAATTTACTGTATGTGCTGTTTCTAATTTGACACATTTAACTCTTAATTGCTTTTAACCATTCCAAATAGTTCTGGGTAAACAGTATAATTTAGTGAAATGCGTTCTTGCCAAGTTGTATTCTCTTTGCATAAATTGCATTGATAATAGCACTCAATCTAATCGAAAGGGAATTCTAAAACTGAAGTACATGGCCAAATTTTAAAGTGATTTGTACAAATAAATACCACAAACTGTACACAACATGCAGAAAATAACACATGCTGCATGAAAACAGATGTGTGGACTTTTTTTTTTCGTTTTTTACTAAATTAGCAGAAAATGCAAATGCAATAACACCTACTAATCTCACAAATAGAATTTTGTTTTACATATGTTACATAGCTACATGCATGAAAAAAACAAACATGGAACACATAAATTTAAATGGTCAGAGATGCCACTGATTTCTTTGAAAAAGAAACCCGAAAAAGCCATCAATTCTTGAAAATACTACCAAAAAGGGCCAAAAATATATGAAAATATGTAAATTAGAGATCATAAAAAACCTGCAATCATGGTTTGAGCTTTGTAAAAACCTGATTTCAGGTTAAAACCTGAAAAGTGGCATCTTTGAATGGTGTAGGAGCATTGATTTGTGTTTGGGCGCAAACCTGTTTCGGTCATGTAGGACTTCAAAATACACATTATACCGCTGTCATATAGTTTGTATCTTCTAGCAAAGATCATATATTGAATTAAACAATTGAAGATACTTCAAAACATATAGGCCTCTATGAAATTGATGTAACATGTTGTGGACTGATTTTCTCAAAAACGTTTCACAGTTCATGATGTGGATTGATTTTTTCAAAAATGTCTTACAGTAAACCTTAACAAATGGACAAAATTAGTATCACAACTTATTCCATGCTATTTCCCTGAAGTAGGCAGAACAGAGCTAGCCCAATCCCATACCCAGATCCAAGTGAAAATTTACTATACATGTACTTATTTGTGACAAGTAGGTCTAGGATTTTACCTCCACTATAGATTTCTCTTGTAAAAGTAGGACAATGTCACCGATTCCCGGCACCGATCACATCCATGTTTCATTTGCTATTCAATGCCCCGTTTTCAATTTCACTTCACAGTATGTGTACTGTTATGCTGTCAATATAATCTCTTTCATTTTCTTCAAGATAAGCATTTCAAGTGCAATATACACCGAGATACGATTCCACATATTTTATGTATATTTTAAGAGTATTTCCTTCTTCTTTATGTCTCCCCTTTCCTTAGCACTGATTTAATGCAATTCAAAATTTAAACACCATATTTGTAGATTATTCAAAATTTGGATCAAAATTTAACACTCGATCAAATTTTCCAAACATTCTAGTCCAAAATTTAAAATGATGTGCCGCATTTACAGTGGCATAACCAAGTGGAAAGAGGAGGGGTGGAGAGGAACGCTTACTACTGGGTAAGATGACAGTTAAGAAATATAAAAAAAATCAGCAAAACATGAGGGCAAATGAGTACAATTTGGAATAAAATAGCATGACATACAAAAAAATGGAATGGAAAGGTGAAAGTTGGGAACTTGGGAATTGGAAAAACCTTGTCTTCTTTGACATTAAGGCTTACATAATTGCTCTTGCTAAAATGAACACGTTGATCAAATTTTTACACAATGTTTATGGCATAACCAGGTCTTCCATATGACATAAAATGAATGGATCTGTAGCAATTGATAGAAAATGCTGATGCAACAATCTTGGAATAACTTCATCAGGACTGTTAGGTCACAGAACAAAATATGCACCCTAAGGATAAGACACATCAACCAATGCAAAATGACCAAGTCGGCGCATTGTCCCAAGCGGGGGCGGCCGCGATTTAGTAGAAGCTAGTAAATTTAGGGCTAGGGATTTCCAAAACGCACATTTAGGATACATTTTACGTGTCTTTCTATTGGCGCATTAATATTGAAAATGTTGAAGCACTCAAGGAAACAGCAATTGGCTAAGTCATGAAACTTACATGAAGATAAGATCTCAAGCTCCATATAAATTTACTGTATGTGCTGTTTCTAATTTGACACATTTAACTCTTAATTGCTTTTAACCATTCCAAATAGTTCTGGGTAAACAGTATAATTTAGTGAAATGCGTTCTTGCCAAGTTGTATTCTCTTTGCATAAATTGCATTGATAATAGCACTCAATCTAATCGAAAGGGAATTCTAAAACTGAAGTACATGGCCAAATTTTAAAGTGATTTGTACAAATAAATACCACAAACTGTACACAACATGCAGAAAATAACACATGCTGCATGAAAACAGATGTGTGGACTTTTTTTTTTCGTTTTTTACTAAATTAGCAGAAAATGCAAATGCAATAACACCTACTAATCTCACAAATAGAATTTTGTTTTACATATGTTACATAGCTACATGCATGAAAAAAACAAACATGGAACACATAAATTTAAATGGTCAGAGATGCCACTGATTTCTTTGAAAAAGAAACCCGAAAAAGCCATCAATTCTTGAAAATACTACCAAAAAGGGCCAAAAATATATGAAAATATGTAAATTAGAGATCATAAAAAACCTGCAATCATGGTTTGAGCTTTGTAAAAACCTGATTTCAGGTTAAAACCTGAAAAGTGGCATCTTTGAATGGTGTAGGAGCATTGATTTGTGTTTGGGCGCAAACCTGTTTCGGTCATGTAGGACTTCAAAATACACATTATACCGCTGTCATATAGTTTGTATCTTCTAGCAAAGATCATATATTGAATTAAACAATTGAAGATACTTCAAAACATATGGGCCTCTATGAAATTGATGTAACATGTTGTGGACTGATTTTCTCAAAAACGTTTCACAGTTCATGATGTGGATTGATTTTCTCAAAAACGTTTCACAGTAAACCTTAACAAATGGACAAAATTAGTATCACAACTTATTCCATGCTATTTCCCTAAAGTAGGCAGAACAGAGCTAGCCCAATCCCATACCCAGATCCAAGTGAAAATTTACTATACATGTACTTATTTGTGACAAGTAGGTCTAGGATTTTACCTCCACTATAGATTTCTCTTGTAAAAGTAGGACAATGTCACCGATTCCCGGCACCGATCACATCCATGTTTCATTTGCTATTCAATGCCCCGTTTTCAATTTCACTTCACAGTATGTGTACTGTTATGCTGTCAATATAATCTCTTTCATTTTCTTCAAGATAAGCATTTCAAGTGCAATATACACCGAGATACGATTCCACATATTTTATGTATATTTTAAGAGTATTTCCTTCTTCTTTATGTCTCCCCTTTCCTTAGCACTGATTTAATGCAATTCAAAATTTAAAAACCATATTTGTAGATTATTCAAAATTTGGATCAAAATTTAACACTCGATCAAATTTTCCAAACGTTCTAGTCCGAAATTTAAAATGATGTGCCGCATTTACAGTGGCATAACCAAGTGGAAAGAGGAGGGGTGGAGAGGAAAGCTCATTCCTGGGTAAGATGGCAGCAAAAACATGAGGGCAAATAGGTACAATTTGGAATAAAATAGCATGAAGCAAAAAAATGGAATGGTAATGTGAAAGTTGGGAACTTGGGAATTGGAAAAACATTGTCTTCTTTGACATTAAGGCTTACATGTGCCACTACTACATTTTTCACAAGGTAAACTGCTCTTGCAAGTAAAATGAACACGATGATCAAATTTTTACATAATGTTTATGGCATAACCAGGTCTTCCATATGACATAGAATATGAATGGATCAGTAGCAATTGATTGAAAATGCTGATGCAACAATCTTGGAATAACTTCATCAGGACTATTAGGTCACAGAACAAAATATGCACCCTAAGGATAAGACACATCAACCAATGCAAAATGACCAAGTCGGCGCATTGTCCCAGAATTGGCCGCGATTTAGTGGAAGCTAGTAAATTTAGGGCTAGGGTTTTCCAAAACGCAAATTTAGGATACATTTTACGTGTCTTTCTATTGGCGCATTAATATTGAAAATGTAACAAACAATTTATTTTCTACCTTTATTCAAATAATAACAAAAGTGCTCCTATAGTGATACACATTATTGTATTATTCTAAATCCTCGTAGCAAAGGAATTTTAAGTTTATTCGATGCACTATTTTAACGTAAATGAAATTACACGCTCGACACCGCGGAAGGTTTTCATGATCAAATATAGCAGGAAAGAGGCATATCCACCGTCGTCTGCATCGTCCAATAGAAGATTAAACCATCTAGTCGTTAGAAAAAATGGACTTGTAAAACACAATTTTACCAAAATACTGATGCAACAAACGTGAAGGAATTTCAAGCAACAAAAATGGATGAAGGCATCTTACTTCGTGCATCATCACTGTGCATCATGACATGAAAATGAATCCCACAACCCTGCATCCTATATCATTGAAATACAATCAACCGTAGGAGCCTCCCTCATGTTATATGCATGGTCTATTTATGTAAAGGTTATATTTAGAAAAGGGCACAGTTCATTCATTCTGAAAATTATATATACAGACATAGGGCAATTTATGAATATTGAGTTTGGAACATGATATAGATCAAGATATACTTTTAAAGAAACTAGCCATAGTCGCAAATTTGAAGATCAAATTTTCTCTTACCAACACTTGCTGGTATAAGTTTTATTAGGCAAAAAAAAATAACTCTGTCTCAGTTTACTTAAGGTCAAAACCCTAAGCGCTATGCGTTTTTTGTTTTTTAAAGTAAAAAAGGGCTACGCGGATGCGGAAATACCCCCTATTTTTTTTTTTGCAATTTTGGGCCACTTTTTTTTTCGCGTCCGCTTCACAGCCGTTTATTTAACTTTTTTACCAGTAGTAGGGAAAAAAGATGAAAAAAACTGAAAATCTCTCAAAACCTAAAAAAAAAAAAAGAAATGCGCTAAATTTTGATTTTTAAAAGCTATGCGCACGGGAAGCTGAGAAAGACTTTTTTTTTTCTTTGGCCTTATAAAGTACGAGTAGTACTTCCACATACTTTCACACCATTCACATATTTTCAAAAACATGCTATTTTCACTAACAACTATTCAGTGAGATCAATTGTTTAATTCTAGAAACACTGTCATTGAATTAATAAATCAACAGTGAATTGAATTCAAAGTATATAATGATTTCGTTGATTTGAATAAGTTTCTGTAAGTTTTCAAGGCTATCATGGCTAGTGCCTTAGCATTCCATCACTGTCTTTCAGTACAGCACTTTGCACTCAGTATAATGCTCTCTATCATTCCCCTTTCTATTCCCTTTTTAGTCCATTATCTTAAAAATAAACACAGACCTTGGTGACCTACATAGGCAAATGGTTAACAAATCAAAGGAAATGTTCTCCCGGGCAGAATTCTAGTTATACAAATAAGTCTGCTCAAGAAGACCCTTGGCATTCCATTTGCAAAGCTATACACTGCTGAAAGCCATTGAATTTAATGTTAGGTTTGAAGCGACGACTAGTAGTCGTTTTCGGCACACTCAAACTAGCTGCATGCATAAAGCATTTACATGAGAAAGTAGGGAGAAAAACATGGGAGGGGGCACTCAAACAAACTGCAGTCACCTTAAGACCCTTATTTTACAATTGTCTCCTACTATGTACATCATTATCCACCTATATCTTTAAAAAAAAACCATCCATGTTATAGTCACATATACATGTAGAAAGAGTATTCATCATGCACTTTTGTGTGGTAAAAAATGTCTCAAATTTTACACAACTGAAAGACCTTAATTTTTAAACATTGTCAATAAAGACCCCTCTTTTCCATGTTCCTCAATGAAGGTAGTTGATGTCATTATGTTTATGCTACTTTGCATACATGAATGCTCCCCTCCCTAGGGGAGTGAATAGCAGCAGACAAACTTCAAGTCCTGGAGAAATATGCATTTATACAAGAGCATGAGTAGAGCTTTATTCTAAGGGAAGGGTTTCTTCCACATACATTTAAATGATAAGGCAATGAAAAAAACCTGTTTTACAGCCGGATGGACCTTTCAAGTTGGGTCGGTCGGTCGGTCGGGCAAATTCTTTTCATTTTTTTCTCTCTCTAAAATAACCCTCCCCCAAAAAAAATGGGAGAAAAAACTAAACAATTTTAAAAAGAAGTTTTTTGAAAAAAATTAATCAAAAATTTGGCAAAAATAAAAAACAAACAAATCTTTCCAAAACGCAAATGTATAGGGTCGGTCGGGCTCGTAAAACAGGTGTTTTATTTCATCGTCTTATCTTATTGTTTTCAATCATTTTTAAGAATGGAAAGTAATCCACTACTCAGCATGTTTCAGGGGAAGATGCAGATCTCTAGGCATCTTCTGTGGGGATGCGGTTGATCCCAGCCTAGCTAAAATCCTGGGGGGTACTCACATATGTAAGGTATACGGGGATGTGCCGCTGGAATAGGTCGCTTTTCCACAAAAAATCCCTAAACTATGGGTCCCAATTTTTAGCACCAAAATCCCTAAACATGGGTCTCATTTTCAAGAAAAAATGCAAAAATTTTCAGCCTATTTTTGGAGCAAAATCCTAAACATGGGTGTACTTTTACTCAAAAATTACCCTTAAAGATGATTAAGGGTTCCACTGTCCGAGCCGCACATCCCCGTTCAGACCAAAGTGGAGTACCCCCCCCCCCAGGGCTAAAATAGGCCTACATACATTGCATTTTTAGCATTTTCATCTATTACTAGGAGCAACACTTGATGTTTGAATTTGAAAGCAGAACTAGGAAAAATGACCTCTCACATATGGGTGTGGTCAAGTCAGTTTATAATGAAAATCTTTTTATATTATAAGAAAACAGCCATATCCATGCTATACCACACTGTAACGGTACCCCCTAGTATGCCTTGACAAGAGCGTAGTTTAAAATGCCAAACACATCACTGTAGGCAAGGGTTGGGAATAAATTCACTATCTGACGGCCAAGTTTTCAAGTTGGGAGACGACAAATGCCCACAGGCAAGATAGTTGTCTTGAACCAGCTCTCTTTTTCAGAAAAAGCAGTGCCGATGTTGTTGATAATTGATAGGTCTTGGGGATTGATCAAAAGGAGACTGAAAAGCGGAGACCTGACTCAGAATAGATGTTTACCCTTGAGTACAGTTGCCGTAGTACCTGTTTTTTAAGAATGGTAAATCAATATACTAAGAGTAGGCTGAAATGTATTGTATCTGGATTTTCAATGAAGCAGCATCTGTAAACATTTCAGCATTACAGATCTATTCTTGAAAAGGTGGGGCCCGTTGGGTAAAAGTATTTTCGCTTAGTAACACACAGCTGCATAACAGGTTGGGTGGGGAGCCGATTACGATTACGACATACACACTGACTCAACAACATGTCAAATTTCTACACTGCTTGATTTTATCATGGACTTATAAAGGGTGCGGCATCGAAGCGTGATTATGCTGGAGACGAATTAGCTCAATGGTAATGGCAAAGGAAGTTGAAAAGAACATTAGACTGTATGCCCATGCTAAGAGACCCTATAAGTGCATTATTAGTCAACCTCCTGTCTCCTTAGGATATAACATGTGAAATTAGTCATAATTTCATGGCCAACAGCAAAAATTCATTGGTGCAAATCACCCTAAGGGTTTTCCTGGTAATATGTCTACAAACAAGCACAAGTAATGCAACAATTACCAACAGGATCAATGCAGCCTGATTTGAGTAGGCTCCTATTTCAACATGTGTATAATTTACTTCTAACCAATTGTCATTGACACCTGAAATTCATTTTGTGAGGTTTAACCCTCAGGTTGTTTCTTGTTTACTTTTTAGTGGCAAAAGAAAGTATGCAACTCTGGGAATGAGGCTGTTATGTAAATACATAAATAGAAAAAAGTAAACCAATTAATTTTACATTTTATGCCATACCGTATCCACTCGTCCAATTCAACTACTCATTTTCTGAATTTAGATCACGTTACAGTTGAGCGCTTTCATACTAGCGTGCAAGAAATTGTTAAAATGATTTAAATGAAGTTTCGGTCATAGAGTATGACTATTCGTCAAACTTTTGGAATTGGGGATTTTGTTAATTTAAGGAGATTGTCAGATGGAAAATAGTTGAATTAGACGAGTGAATAGGGTATCTCCAAAACTATAAAGAATTTGGAGGTGAAATTTTGGGTTTATAGGGCTTATCAGAAAAGTATGAGCTTTGATTTTTTACATCCAAATCTTGCAGTTGAGCCCTGGGGATGAGAATGTAATCGGAACCTACACCTTTTTAAAAAAAAAAAGAAACTTTAAAACAAGTTCTGTGCCATCGAGGTAAAAAAAAAATGCAGCTGACTATTTTCACTTGTAGCACTGATCCAACATGGGACATACACATTTTCATTTTGCATTAAAGCAATACTATAAGATTTTGATCAAAACTGATTTATAGTAAAAACAGCATAACATGAAGGAATGTGATTACCTAAATGCATTTTCAAGTGCATTTTGTCAAAAAATTGATTTGTCACTGAAAATGGATAAAAAAGCACATGCTTTCCTATACTAATACATGTGGAATTATATTCGGGATCCCAAATTTAATTCAACAAATTGCCATAACAGAAAAGGTAAGCATATTTATGCCAAATCATTTAGAGGGTATGAATATATACCAAAAACAAACCCCCCAAAAAATAAAAAGTCAGTGGTGACAGGGGGCGCTTCATTTTAACACTTTATATAGTTTAATTGCTGTGAAAGTGTTCACTGTTCACAGTGTCAATATTCAATAAACATCCAATTATAGAGCAATAATTTATTCTTCAAATTGGTCATTTTCAGTGGGAAACATGGTGCTAGCAGTTGCAGTATTATTTTAGTTGTCAAGTACACATATTGTCTGCTCAAAACTTATCACATGTTCAGACCATGTTCATATCCATTTGTAACCGGACACTCGTCACACAGGTGATACAATATATTGACAAACAGCCTCCAGTTATTTATATCTAAAAATACACCTACACGTACAATCCCACTCGGCAAGCTAAGGCAGACTGTTTTTCCGGGAGCTATCTGTCACACATTATACCCTGGTACATTGCCTGTTCTCTGACTAAGTGCAAACATTTCAGAAAACAGCTCTCTTGGCACAAACAATCTTTGAACATCCATAATATTTTCATGGCAAATGCTTGTGTATCTGTAAAGCATGAAAATTTCGCTAGCATTTTAATTTCGCTAATTTTGCTAGTATCACAATTCGCTAAATTAAAATGCCGCTAAAATGATTGTTAACATAGCATTGAAGAATAGCAAGATTATTCAAATTAGTGAAATTAAAATGCACTCAAAAAGTAAGGGTTTCCAAATTCGCTAAATTTTAATGCTGTGAAATTAAAGTGCTTTACAGTAATTCAATTGTGCATGTTTTTTCTATTTTGAATAAATACAAAACATGCACAAATGAATTATCCATGTAACACCTGTTGCTAAATGGTAATGGTTAATCCTTCAAAATGTTCAACTATCATGAAATATCAACATTAGATCTATGATAGTGTCCTTTCATATTTCTAGTTTTGATATTTACTGTTGATTATCTCCAAAAAAAAAAAAAAAGTTGAAGGAAATGATAGCCTTCTGAAAATGACAACTGATTGACACAGAAATATAGATGCTATTCAACTTTCTGTTTTGTTTTTTCCAATTTGTAATAAATGCACAATATTTTTACCTGGGTGGGGGAGTACTTTTTTTATGGACATTGTATACAGGGGTGTACCTGCCTTTTGGGGTGATTTTTCCAGTATTTTGGTATATCCGTGGGGTGGTTTTTATCTCAGATGGAAGTGTCCAATTTTTGATAAATTGAGGCTTTTTAGGAAAATTTGCAAAAAAGCACCAAATTTGAGTAAAATTGGGTGCTTTTCCATCAAAATTAGTATTATTTTTGATGGGTGGGTTTTGAGCCCAAAATAAGTATAAAGATGGTCGTTTTTCAGAGTCTGGCAGGCACCTACCCATACAAATTTTTTGAAGAACCCACCCTCCCCCCGCAAATTTTATAACAAATGAATAATATGAATGTATAATATGATGGGTACAATCATGAAGGCTACACGAAGTTTACTCTACTGAGCTAGACTGTCTACATTTTATGCAAACTTAGGCAAACAACAATCAAAATGACTCAACCAAAATTCAAAATGCAAACTTAACACTCACAATGTGTATGACAAGACTAGACAGATATAATAATACATATTCCACATTTGCATGCCATATATACAATTTAATTCCTTTTGCTTTGAATTAGGCCTATATCCAAAAGTACCCTGGATGCGGGTTGTGTTTACCGAAAGACAAAAGATAAACATTCTCACGCTGCAAGATGTCCCTTGCATTGAATATTTCCAATTTTATCATGTCTCAAACACATGAGGGGTCAGCAACGAGGGTCAGCCACCTTAATGCATCAAACATGTCTAGCTAAAGTATCAATGAACTTCAGCTAACTTCACCAGACATTCAACAACAAAAAAATAATGGTAAGCAAAAAAAATTATGAACGATGATCCAATTTCATATCAAATTGGGTCTTGACAATTTGCCAGCTACGTGTCAAACGTTACGTCAAATATAGTTGTATTTAATCACGCAAGCCCCTTCCTGTTGTGTATGACATAGGAGATAACAGATCTGTTATATTTAGGAATTGACAACATCAATGTCACTATTTCCTTTTGATTACAAAAAATTATCACCTGGGCCTACAATTTGATGTCTATGGTATTATAGGGCCTACCTATTTCATCAGACTCACGATGTAAATTTGGGTTTTTTCACAATTTAGCTCTGTTTCAATACTCAAGGTTGGTTTGTGATGTTTCTTTAACCCTAACCGTGTAAAATCATACAAAACCATACACAGCCCAAGTCCAAATACGTCACGATCAATCATTACGCAATCACCCCAGTCTATGTCTAAACACGGAATGCCTAGCCTGCCTGAGTTCCCCCCGTAGCACGAAGCCCACACTCTCGCCTCTGAAACTAGAGGTCGGGGGTTCGCGCCCCGGGCCCCGCGTGCGCGATTTTATTCTTCCTCCCCCACTCTATGACGTGTTTGTACCTAGTTTATTTTACCCCTTCCCCGTGAAAATGCTAAAAACGGTGGGTACTGTTAGGGTTATCAAAATCTAGAGCAAAAAAACAAATTTTTTTTGGTGGTGGGTACTGTTAGGGTTATCAAAATCTAGAGCAAAAAAACAATTTGCTATTTTTACCCTGAGGTTTGTCGTGAACTCACTGTTTAATTGATCTGTTTGGAATTTTGAAGTCACTAAGCATGTCCTACATATATGAGAAATACTTCATTCAAAAAGTTAAAAATAATCAGTTATCCTATGGTCACATAATAGAAAGAGTGGTCGCCAATTACAAGCCACAGCAAACAAAACCAACACCAGCTTAACCGCCTTTACAAATTCACAGCAGTACACCTTAAAGTTAATGTTTTGTCTGTTGTGGCATGTCATGCACCTCATCCGACTACTTCTCTTTCTATATGTGACCATATCATAACCAAGACTGATGCAACTACCATAAACTGGCAACTACAGGGTATCATCCTGTACTCTTCTCCTTTCAGAAGCAAACAAAACCCACACCAGCTTAACCGCCTTCACAAATTCACAGCAATACACCTTGAAGCAGGCCCGTAGCCAGGATTTTTTCAAGGGGGGTGCGGATTTTCCAAAAGTGGACCTTTTGGAGGAACATTTTTCGTTTTGGTCGACCTTAAAATAATTCTAGTAGTTTTTAGCAGTTTTCCAAGCATTTTGTGTAGTATTTTATTAAAAAAACGACCTACATTTGCTTGTTTTGGTGCTTTAGGTGTTCTTTTGGTGGTCATTTAGTGAATTTTTGTGGACCTTTTTTGTAAATTGTCAAATTTGGGGGGGGGGGGTGCGACGCCCCCACCGCACCCCCCCTGGCTACAGGCTTGCCTTGAAGTTATGTTTTGTCTGTTGTGGCATGCCTCCTCATCCGACTACTTCCCTTTCTTTATGTGACCATATCATAACCATGACTGATGCAACTACCACCATAAACTGGCAACTACAGGTTATCATCCTGTACTCTTCTCCTACCAGAAGCAATGATATTCTGATATAGCTGCATCGGGGACAGCTCGCTAGTCCTAAAGCTCACTAGTCCGACAGCTTGCTAGTCCGACAGCTCGCTAGTCCGAATTGTAATTTAGGCTCGCCAGTCCGAATTATGAAAAAGGCTCGCTAGTCCGAATATCAAAAACAG
>JXSR01S033962.1:10113-20900 GCA_000969725.1 Ophiothrix spiculata
CCTCAAGGGTCCCAAAATCAAAATTGATTTTGGTCTCATCTGAAAGCTGAGATTTTATATAAGCTTTAAAATGACACCTTACTTTTGGTTATTGGATGATCGGTTACAAAGTTACATCCAAATTGGTAAAAGGCGTCGGGTGATTCGGGAAACTATATAGATTGTTGTTATCTTGTTTTTAACACATTTTTCTTACTATCGTTTCCTTGATTTCTATATTTTCTTAAGGGAAATAAGTCTTGATTGTGTGCAGAAAACACTAATCAAATCAACAAAGATCCTTACTAGTAAACTCAACCCAGATGATATACTTGATACATTAAAAGCAGAGGAGGCAGTGAATGCGAATAATATAGATAGGATTAAAGCCAAAGGTATTAGGTCGGAAAAGGTGGGAGAACTACTAGACATACTGGCTAGATCACCTGTTTCATCATATAAAGTCTTCATGACTGCACTCCAGGAGGAAAATCCCGATCTCTACAAACAAGTGAAAGCAATTGAGGACGAGAAAAGAGGTAAGAAAAAAAAAGAGTGGAAAACTGGAAGAAAAGTGTTCTGTGTATAACTCATTTTTGAAAAAAGTGGACTTGGGGCAGTCTTGCATTCTGGTATTCAATTCTATAATGTCTCCAAGCAATTTCTGAAAGTTAAAGCATCTCGCGGAAATGGTCTTAGCTAGCCGAGACAAATTAATATAACTTTTGTCTCAGGTCTTAGCACAATACTATATTTAGCATCTTCTGTGTATATTTTAAACTTTTTACAGACTTTCCATATATGTTTCTCTCTGAATTCATTCAGAGATGATGCTTGGAATTATGTAAAAAACTATAAGTAACTTGCATTAAAAGTGTTCTCTTCGGAAGAAAAATGACATCTGTATCGCACATGGCACACTACATCCACCTGAACACCCCAAATCATTTATGTTTTATTTGAAGTTCAATATGAAATTCCCTTTCAAGAGAGGTGACCTTCAATCCACCATATACCGACCCCGTGCAACAGATTGATTTTTTGTGTCCCCTCCCCATACTTATGGACCTTGGTCCTCCCAATATGAAGTGTTGCCCCCTTTCAGGTGCCAGCATTTGTTCAAGCATTTCCACGGTCATGTTTCACAAATAAACGGACCTCAGATCATTTTATTTGCTAAAGCTAATTACTTTGTATTACTTACCCTACAGGTGTCATCAGCAAAAGTACGCCTGCATCGGTTCCTGCAGCGACAGTCACAAAGCAAGATGGCCTTAAGACTGGTAAGTAAAATCTTCGATCTAGTAATCACTTGGCATGGAATGTGACTCTTGATTCAGCAAAAACTGTTTTTAAAAAGGACAAACAGCCTAGAGTTGCAAACACCTACCTTTTCAACACGAAACAAATTGTTTAAACCCTAGCCATAATTCTACCATCAATTTTAATCTTAATCCTAATCACTGGAATGGAAACGGAATATAGGAACTCACCAATACAAATATACTGTGATATAATTGTGATGTACCTCTAAATGACTTTGAGTAAAAAAAAAGATTAGGCCTACCTAACATAGCCTATAAAAAATTCAAGTTGTGATGAAACCAGCTAAAGATATGATTTTTTTTTTAAATTTTAGAATTCAAAATGTCATAGCTAAATTTGTAGAACAGGATCAATTCAACAGGAAAATGCTCAAAGTACTCTCTGATGTTCATGTTTTGTTCTAATAATTTATTTAAAGTTGAGAACAGAATATAGGAATCCCTTTACGATAAATGAATTCATTTACCGTGAATGAATAACGACCTTTCCCCAACTGATTTAGAACTTAATTATAATCCTAACCACTAAATGCAAACGAAGTAGGAACTCGCTAAATAGTACTGCAATATTGTGGTTTTAATACTTCTAATTTAGAAGTATTAAAACCACAATATTGCAGTACTATTTAGCGAGTTCCTACTTCGTTTGCATTTAGTGGTTAGGATTATAATTTAAAAGAGCCCTGTCCGATTGGGTCAGCATTTTGTTAAACTTTCTGAGATTATGGTACCAAAATATTGCTCATATTTTTCTCATTACCCATGTAAAATGTTACGGCCGAAACATGCTATATTTCGGCAGGAAAGTTGAGAATAGGATATGTAAGTGAAAATGCGTTATTAATGTTATGGTTTTAAACCATACAATTATTTACACAGTAAAAAAAATTAGATTTTTTTTTCTAAATTTCAAACAAAAATCAGAAATTTTTGCCAAATTAGCATTAATTTTCTGGGAAAATTTCATTTTTTGTATAAACGTTTCAAAAACTCGACTCAAAATTTTGGGAATTTTCCCAGTGGCACACCCCTACCAAAACCAAAATTGAGTACCCCCCCCCCCGGGCTACAACCTCGTTTCACTCCATGCAGATTTACATAATCTCATATTTGGGAGGCTATGAGAGTCTGTATTAAGTATTAAAAAAATGAGAAAATTCAAGTATTCCAATGGGTCCAGAAAGTATGAATTCATGGTCATTTTCAAATGTAAAAATGGGTTTATATATTGGTTGTATTATTATTAACCAACTCAGATACCTACCCTGTTACACCACTGAATGTAATATTTTTGTGTTTGCTGAGGTTTTACTTCAAGTTATTGGGTGGTAGTATACCAAAATTTGAGTATCCAACCTGAGACAAATCCAACGAGCATGTTATGATACTAAACCCAACTTTATTTTATTTTGCATACAGGTACGCAAAAGGTATCAGATCAAGATATATTGAAAATAACACACGAATTGAATCTGACCAATGCGCAAATGAACACTCTCTTTCTGTATCTTGGTATATCTCAAGCTGATATCGACAATGGCAGGGTGAATGCTAACATCGCCGACTTCAAGCTTCAGTCACATCAGATTTTACTTAACTGGTTACAGAAGCAAGGTCATGCTGCAACAAGACAAGTTATAGTGGACGCTTTAAGGAAGTTTAAGGCGACGACTGCAGTGGAATGTCTTGAAAAAGAATGGTGAACTACCTCCCATGAAGGTTAATATGAACCTGCAAAATTGAAGCTGATTTGGTCATGAGTAGATGTTGATGAATATGTGTCTCATATAAAATGACAATTCTTGTACATGTGCATCTCATACAAAATCACATTACTTTAGCTAGGTCCTCGGACAAAAAGTGGCCATCTTGTTACGCAGATGACAAATCCACCATTTTTTGCATAGAGATTCAGATTGGCATACACCACCACAATAGCTTATTTACATTTAACCAACATTTAAAACACCTAATACCCATAAGCAATAAAAGATAACATTTAGAGTAAAAACAACATAATTTTTTCCTTATTATATTGCTAACATGTTAAGATTAAGAAAAGTACCAGTACTGCAAAAAATAATGACGGGGATGACCCTGGTCTGGCCCAGCTGTTTTCAAAACATGTTAGCAATGTAAATTTGGCTTCATATGGGTTTAAGATTACTAACAGTGAAATAGCAATTATTCACCATTGACTTAAAGGATCATGGTCCGATTGCCTCAACTTTATTCTAACTTTTTTGAGATTTTGGTACCAAAATGTTGCTCATATTTTTCTCATAACCCATGTGAAATTTCACAGCTGACTTCCGTTCCGTTTTTGAGGTATGGTATGGTTTCTGATTTCATGTACAGTTTTGTTTCAAAAGATTATGTTTTTTCAATCAAACTTTAATAAGGGGGATACTACTTTACAGGCCTTTTTGGACTCCAAGCTTATCATCAATAAATTGCATTCAATTTTGTTTATGCCTTTTTTTTTTTTTTGAATAGATTCATCAGGACTGTTCAGTAAACATGATATAAACAAATTCTTCATATCTAGTCCAAGTATCACACTTACATGTGGACGTTTATATGCTGTATATATGTGCTTTCTTATTGAAATAAAGTTCGATTTTGATTAACATTACGAGATTGGCAACTTCATTGTTGTTCAAGATCCGTATGCACAAAACAGGACTAAAGTTAGTCCCGGACTAAGGGAAATTTAAAATTTTGAAAAACAACATATTTTTAGAGAAATCTAATAATAATTTATGTTTTTTTTTTAAGATTTAAACTGAAACTTCCATTATTTAATTCATTTGTTTGTTTTAGAACATTATAATTATTTTTAGAACAAGAAAATGGTTTAGTAAGGGACTAACTTAGTTAGTCCTGGACTAAATTAATTATTGTTCTTTATGAAAAAAACCTGCTATAAATGTTTTAAAACAGACAAATGGTCAAATTAAAGAAAATTCACCATAGATCTTTAAACAAGGTCATTAATTATGACAGATCCCAAAAAGATGTGTTATTCTTCAAGGAATCAATTTCACTTAGTCCGAGACTAACTTAGTCCAGTTTTGTACATACAGATCTGAAGGTGCAATTCATAATTCCAATGCAAATAAAATCGCACCTCTTTTTATGTCTAATTAGATATATTAAACAGAAATAAATGCATGCTTATTCTGATCATTTGTTGTCAATTAAGATTTTCAAAAAGATTTTCAAAATCTCTATCTAAAGGCTACTGTATTGTAATTACGGTCAGGACTAATCAGCAGCACCCAAATTTGTGCGTGAAATGTACAACACTGAGCACTTGGCAAGGAGCATAATGTAAACAAGATGGTTCGCGAACCAGTAGTCTTGCCTACGTATCGACCGCCTACTGAATCAACTGCCTACTTAATCATTCAGTTGCGGGGTGGATCCCAAGGGAAAGGTCATACAACTGGGTGACCATTGGCGCTTTTGATCACTGGTCCAAGACGAGCAATTTGACACCTTAATCTTTGAAATAGGACAAAGTTGAAAATTTGACCCCAAGGGAAAGGTCGGACGTCGGGGTCACCATTGACGGTTTTGATGGCTGCTCCAAGATGAACAATTTGACACCTGAATCTTTGAAATCGGAAAAAGTTTAAAATTTGACCCACACGGAAAGGTCGGACGATGGGTCACCATTGACACTTTTGATCGCTGGTCCAAGACATACAATTTGACACCTTAATCTTTGAAATTAAACAAAGTTGAAAATTGACCCCAAGGGAAAGGTCGGACGATGGGGTCACCATTGACACTTTTGATCTCTGGTCCAAGACGAACAATTTGACACCTTAATCTTTGAAATCAGAAAAAGTTGAGAATTTGACCCCAACAGAAAGGTCGAACGACGAGGTCACCATTGACACTTTTGATCCCTGGTCCAAGACGCACAATTTGACACCTTAATCGTTGAAATCGGACAAAGTTGAAAATTTGACCCCAAGGGAAAGGTCAGACGACGAGGTCACCATTGACACTTTTGATCGCTTGTCCAAGACGTACAATTTGACACCTTAATCGTTGAAATCGGACAAAGTTGAAAATTTGACTCCAACGGAAAGGTCAGACGACGAGGTCACTATTGATACTTTTGATCGCTGGTCCAAGAAGAACAATTTGACACCTCAACCTTTGAAATAGGACAAAGTTGAAAATTTGACCTTTCTTTTGACCTTTGACCCCCAGTTTAAGGTCGGACGATAGGGCCACCATTGGAACTTTTGATCGCTGGTCCAAGACGAACATTTTGAGACCTTAACCTTTGAAATCAGACAAAGTTGACAATTTGACCTTTCTTTTGACCTTTGACCCTCAGGGAAAGGTCGGACGACGGGGTCACCATTGACACTTGATTGCTGGTCCATGACGAACAATTTGACACCTTAACCTTAGCATATTTTGCGCTTAAATTGCAGCTGGCACAAGCGCAGCTCTATCCTCACCTACATACCAAATTTCATGAATGTAGGGTGCATGGTTTTGTAAAATATGCCATTTAAACCATTTTATGCATAAATTATGCAAATTAGGTACTAAATTAGCATATTTTGCGCCAAAATTGTTGCTGGATCCAGTTTGGCCCCGGGTCTACCCAGTCACCAAATATCATTAACGTAGGGCATGCGGTTTCCGAGATATGCTCAGGACGGCGATAGAAAATAGGACCGTTATGTCTCTTCCTGAAAATTTTCAGGCGAGACAAAAACCAGCAGATCAGAATGCTCATTTTTCAGAGACTTTACGCAACTGTTCTGGATCCTCAATCATGTATAATGCCAATATTGTGGTCCTCAGCACATCAGCATATAGTTACACAGATTTAAATTTACTGTCAATGACAGCATTAAGCCTTTGAACCCGACGAACCGGTATAACGAGCGGGTATACCGGCTCGCATGTACACGATGAGCCGGTTTACCAGCTTTTATGGCATGTGTCAGAAACTTGATATGTCTGTCAACAGGCATGGGTTGTTATAATTTTCAGTGGTGTCATTAATATCAGAAGACATCAATGAAGCTATGAAACCATGGCTTATGGATAATTTTGCTCTTATTTATTCAACAACGGTGAAAAATTCCTCACATTTTTGTAAATTTGAGCACAATTTTCAACAAATGTGGGTTCGCCCATAGACTACAACGTAAATGTCGAATATGTTACTCGACATAAATAGTATTTGTTTGTGAATGCTGGTTATTGGAACAATTCAGACTATTATAAAATGAAAAAGTAAAGCAAGGGAAATAAAAATCAAAGTAACTTCTGGGGTAATATTGTGTTTTTTAACTTTTGGGTTGGCCCAGTTCAGCGGTACAGATACATGTGGATTGTCAGGGTTCAAAGGGTTAACAGAATATTGGTTGAAAGAAAATGACAAGTATTCTACACTACATTTGCATATTGTGCTTTATTTATGTAATTTTTCCATTTCAACTTTCAAAAATATTTTGTTTGCCAGATATTCCTCATCCATATTTTCATTTTGTTATATGCAGGACTATAACAATACCCTTATTCACAGAAATTACTGGTCAACCTAAAATATGGAAGACTTAATACATGCATTGAACATTGTCATGTATTTACTTGATTGCTGCCACAGACTCTCTCCAATAGTTACAGCATACTGACAATAGTAAGAAGTTATTACAATAAAATCTATTACTTTTATGAACCTTTTTACCAGGGCTGGTATTGGCAAGCATTTTCATTGTTGACAAACCTCAAACATTCTAGGAAACATTCATCAAAATGACATCAACACTGTCGACAAAGAATTTTAATCAATACAGCAAAGGCAATAAAAATGACAACTTGTTGTACACTGCTGAATTAACAATATGGTCATGCTGTGATTGAATCAAAAAAATTACATTGTAATCAATGTGGCAATGCTGCAAGAGATTGTAATTTAAGCATATCTACTCAATTGAACATTGATGGGTCCAGTAAAATATCAGGATAAATGTCATTACTTTCTAGTTTTCTCAAGTATTTTTATTACTCTTTATTTACATTTTCTCAACAAACTCTATATATAAACATGCTTGTCGTTTAACGACATAGTTGACAAAAAGCTTGTCAATACCAGCCTTACTTTTGACAGTAGCAAGTCACAGAAACTTGGAAGTGAGCCCCAATCAAATGACTGGGGTCGATCTATACTTTTTTATATGAGTTACCAAATAGCTGTTATATAGCAAGTCTTCATTGTTAAATCAATTCTAATACATTTTCTGAATCACCAAATATTTGGTACCTCGAGAAATGTTTGATGACTAAATGAGTATTTTCAACAACAAGCATCTGTTATTATTACAAAATATGTTGGAATAATCTAATAGCAAAGAATTGTTGCACCAAATATGTGACAATCCACCATGAACTGACAGTAAAGCCAGCATTTTTCATTTTGAGACACAGAACAAATACATGCTTGTTGTAAGTTGTAATCTGACAAAATTAAGATTTTTGCATATTTGAAATAGTCATGCTTTTCTTAAACTATTTGCAAAATATCAGCTTTCATTACAACTCCAAATACTTGAAAGTATCATTTTCGTGGCTGACTTCATGGGAGGTTTGCAGTGGATGTTCACATATTTGGTGGCTCATAAAAAGTATATCTAGGCCTATACAGTGGATAAATCAAGACATTTTTATAGGGGAACCGATATTCTCCGCCATTTTGATTTCACCGCCATGTAAATCCTATGGGAAGGTGGCCATCTTAGATTGTCGCTCATGGAGGGGTAGTTATTGTACCTCCGTCAATTTACAGCTACGCGTGCCTATTTCGAGAGTCTTCACAACGGATTAGCGGGAAAATTGGCGTACTTCGATCATAGCAAACCGCAATACACGCTTCTTGAAACGCAGACACGGTTTGCGTGTGAAACAAAATGCACACGCTGTGTATGAGTCAAGTGAAGATTTACGCGATCTGCCTGGATATCGGGCCAAACTCCGAATATATCCGGAGGTACAATAACTCTGCTCCACGAGCGACACAAGATGGCAGAGAAAACTGGTTCCCCTATAAAAATTCCTTGGGATAAATCAATATGCTACTGCAGTGACAACTTGAATACCTACCCACGGGATACCTACACATAGTCACTTTATTTAATCGGCTACAATAAAAAGCTCTCATGGTAATAAGAAATTGGAAAGCTTTCACAACAATATAATGATTTTAGTTAAGTCCCCTCTTTAATATACAGTGTTCAAAAAAATGTAAAATGAAATTTATTTTGATAAAAATATATAGAAAATAAATGCAACAAATGATTAATACAACGTTAATAATACTTAAACCTTGTGCGCAATCAGCTTTTGTGTAATATTAATAGAATAATTCATTATTATGAATTATTTTTGTTATATATAAATTGCAAGTTGTATCAAATAATTGGTGTTGGGATAGGACGAAGTTTCTTGATTTTTTTTCTTAATGCATTCTGAACATCTTACTTATTATTGAAATTATCAAATTTCCTAAAAATCAAATTTGCAGGGTGCGTATGATGAGAACAAGAGTGTGCGCTAACAAAAATTCACTGCATGTGTCTTGATTGGTTGTTTGATGCGATGATCGTGTGAAAAGAAGTCTTTCGTAATATACAGGAGGTTTACTTGTTTACTCCACGCACTTGTAGCGTTCAAAATTGTATGACTTCAACTTATGATTTCAATAATAATCTTTACATATTGGTGTAGTTTTATATCAAAAGTTGGGAGATAGACAAACTAAAAAAGGTACAAGGATATAGAGCTATAACGATACACAGTAGCATACGAGACCAGTGTAGCTTTGGTTTTTTTTAATCTGAGGATTTGTAAAAGCTTACACATTTGCATTTGATGGGTCAAATATCAACAGTCACAAAAGTTGGGCAAATGTGACCAATAGTAAATCTTTTGACCAACATCAAAGATAACTAACAAATTTGCAGTGAATTTGTCAGTATTGGTACAATCAAACACAACGTCAAGTCTTAACAAAATCCTTTGTGAATGTGCCAGTACTGGCCCGTCATTGAAATGTTTGCTGGGGTGGCAGTTTGTTGCCTACAGAAATTCTGAAAAAATAAGGGAGGCACAAGCCAAAAGCGCCCCCAAATCTGCCCTGATATTCTAAAATAACTCTTTATGGCAACAACACATTTTGTCAAGAAACCACATGCAATTAAAGGGGTTTTAAGGCCCGAATACCAATTAATTTGACAAACTTGTCTCTACTAATCTCTACTACTTTATACTTTGGAATGCGTACAGATTATATAAAACAAACTTTCAAAATATACAAAATAAAAAAAAACACCAGGTCATTAGTTAACATTTAGCTTATGATCTGTTTTTAACAATCTAATAAATATAATATTGACGAACAGTGTAATAAATTGTCTTCTGCAATTAAGTCCTGTTGAAAGAGGACAATGATTACAACTTTAGGTACTAGGTGGATCTATAAGATATATTGTTTAGGTTTTTTCTACCGATATTTCCTGTATTAAGCAGACAAAACAGAGAAGATGACCAGTTGAAAAAACCCCTTCCTATATTGTTATCAGAATCAGTCCACATGGTATTGAAAAAATAAAAGTTACACATTTTAAAGTCAACTCTTGTTTCAGAAAGAAAATATTTTACCCTCTGTAGTCATACTACATGATTATAAGAGGAATCACAAGCATATGCAATTGTTATTGGCCTATGGGGTGGACAATTGTACTCAAAGGGGAAATCATGCTTGTATAAAACTTGAAAACATGTGCCTTTTCACTTAAAAGCCTGTAGTGCAAGAGAGCTTTTAGGGTGTCAAGATGGCAAAAATCAAGACAAAGTTTGTTTTGAGGGTTTAAAGGTGCAATTCATTATTCTGATGTGACATTGACCTCACTTCTTTTGTAGACGAATGAAAAGTAGAGTACAACACAGATGTATGCTGAAAATTTCACTTGATTCTGACCATTCGTTTTCAAGTTACAAGCTTTTTGGCATTTTAAAAATCCAAATGCAAGCACATTTGAAAGAATGGTTTGGGGATTGTAACATATACATTTTGCATTGTTGCTGGTCAAATACAATCTCTACTCCAGTGCTACCCATCACCATTTGGATTCTGAAGGCCTAAAAAATATTTGATTGGCGCAACCCGACGGGTTGTTACGGGTATGTTCCATCTTAAGACAAAAAATTTGGAATTCCTGTGCCTTCTTTACCCATTTGATCAAAATTTTTGAATATTTTGGGAATATGCACTAAATTGGCGAAAATATTTCGTAATTCCCATGCCTTCTTTACCATCATGGAGGGAAAACGTTGATTTATTTTGGGATTTCCCACTGAGAAATTCATGCAAAATATTTGGGAATCCCATGCCTTCTTTAGGGAGGGGGTGGGGGAGTACCATTAATTTCTGGAATAGTAATTTTT
>JXSR01S033965.1:4023-25138 GCA_000969725.1 Ophiothrix spiculata
AGTGACCAGGTTGCCGAATTCGACAGGTTTAATCTAGCAGACGACATCTATTGTTATTAAATGTGAAGATATACAGGTATTATGCAGTGTATTGATGTAACAAGGTTGTGCAAGTGTTTAACAATTATAATAGTAACTATAAGTAGCTAATTGTTTTTAATTTGGTAAATTAATAAGTCAACCAATTAGTCAATTAATTGATTAATTAGGACATACTGGTATAGGCTAAACATTTGAGCGTCTAACATGATTTTGATATTGAAATGGTTCTTTATTCGATCTTTCCTAACATCATCTGCAAGTGACTGTGAAAAGAATCTAAGAGAAGCTAGCCAGTGCCAATTGTAGCCTTGTGTTTTTACTTGGCAATTGAGTAGGCCTACAATAAGGTAGTGAGGTCTGGGCAAATACCTGAAAGCTGATTTACAGAGAAGCCATGTGATCCTACTGCAGATGTTATAATGATATGATATAAAATACATGGCTTTTCATTAATTTGAAAATCTAAGTTCTTGGGGAGGGGGGCACCCAACTTTGGATTTGGTAGGGGTGTGCTGCCCGGATATCTGAAACCCTAGTCTAGGGAGCGGAAGATCGGCTCCGAAAAGGGGGTCTCAAGAACTGAAGTGGCCAAAAAAAATGACCCTTGAGAACTCTTTTTGGGGGGCTAAATTTGGGCTCTAGAAGCAAAAATGTGCCAATATTGCTTGAAATGGGCGTCTTGGGAAATAAGTTTCAGAAAATGAGGATTGAGAACTGATAATTTTTGAAAATAGGGCTAATGCTCTTAAGATTGTGCTTGCGCTCTAGGGAGCGGTAGGCATGCAGGCATGAAAAGGGGGTCTTCAAGAGGGCCACACATAGGCCTACCTGTACCACATTTCTAGGTCGGTGCCCGGGGGGGGGGGCTAAGTTTCCTGCTGCACCACTTGATATTTATTGGAGAGTCTCCCTGGCATTGTAAGTGAAGTTTATTGAAGTTATTTTAATTAATAAGACATAGCCTAAGTCACAATAAATGAACTGCACTCAGTAGGCCTAACCACATGTGGTACTAGTAAATCGTGCACAATTTACCCAACATTGTGGCAAATTATACCCTATATTGTGGAAAATTTAACCCAACCTGCCAACTATGTTCCCTTTTTGACCCAACCTTTTTAGAGTGTACAGAGTAAAGAGATTGCGAACATAGCAATTGACAAAAGAAGAAATAAAGACCTAGATAAGTTGAAAACAATTGTTGGGCATTTCACAAGTGCAGATCTAGATGAAGTGTTAAAATGAATACTATGGGACAGCGAAATTGATTAAAAAGCAATGGTCAAGACTATACCTAGCAGTATGTTATGCCAGAGACACATCACATCTATCCCAAAGTCAACTGATGTATTTCGCTTATTAAACTTGAAGAACTATAAAAAGCTTCCAGCAGTAACCTATGCAAAGAACATGAAACTCTACTTAGACAAATATTATGTCACATCCAAAGCAGGCATAGGCATAGAAGACTTTAACGCTGCGGTAGACATGCTTCTGCAGTCTAAGTAATCTACATATCACGGTAATACTTGATAGTTTTATACCTTCACCAGCATAAAATGTAATGTCTTCTACCAGAAATAACTGTATGACATGATAGTAAGAGGTAGAATGTGCAATAATTAATGTTATGAACCCTTTGGTATACTTATATAACGGTTAAAAAACCACATGTACCCGTCTTAAGTTATATACATACATTAACCATACTGCAAGGCTGCCGAATTCGGCAACCTTAAGTTCAAACTTTCAGGGGGTATGTACAGGGGGGTTAGAATCACTTCTTTACAATAAAAGTGTTTTCATCATGCTTAGATATGTTGTCCACATATTTTGAAGGGTGCAGAAAAATAAAAGTGTGTTAAGTCACCCCCCTACTACTACAAATGATTGTGGCTCCTATTCAACTTACATGAAGGAATATGTTTGTGATCTTTTGACCCATAATGTTTCAACTTGACAAATTCCACATGTATTAAATTAAAGCAGTCCTAAACTATAATTGGCTGGCCAGACTCCTAAAGATTCCAGGAAAGTCTACCATAAATGAGTGGAATATGATGAGGTTAGCAATTGCCCAAAAGCAACTGGCAGAACAGATCCTAAGTAAATCCCATATAGGACTCCTGACTGATGAGACCAGCAAATTCAGGACAAAATTTGAAGGCTTCCATGCCGTAGATGAAGAGGGCAGGACATTATACGTGTTACGGTTGAGAGAGATAAGCTCGAAGGCTGGTAAAAATGTACTAGTTATCTTACAATCCATTGTCCTGGATATTCAGGACAAGACTGATGTTGTGAACCAATATTGTCAGTAAAATAACAGGTACAATGTCCAACTGCTCTGCAACTCAAATGAAATTAAATGAGCTCCTTGAGTCATATTAGCTATTCCAAAATGATGAGTTTTTAGAAGAGGTGTATGTGAAGAGTACATGATGGAGTTCGAGGTCACGGTTGGCTTAAAAAAAAGAGCCGTATTCTAAAGAATTATGGCCTGTTGGTACTTGTTACTAACAAGGTAGGTTGTAAAATCACTTTTTTTACTATCGATGAGGAGTATCAAATAAATGTGGATCTAGATCCATCCCAGGATGGTCTCCCATTGGACACAGGTGAAGGCTTGGAAGAAATTGAGTCCCATCAACCAGAGGAAACCCAAGACCCAACTCTACTGAATGTGAAATAGAGAAGGTACTTAAAGGTGCAATTCATGATTTTGATGTGACAAAACCTCACCTCTTTTCTAGCTAAATAAAAAGAAGAGTACAACATAAATATATACTGAAAATTTCACTTGATTCCGACTGTTCGTTCAAGTTACAAGCTTTTGAGAATTTTGAAAACCCCATAGGTTACTGTTTGGTAATTACTGTCGGGGCCAGACAATAACTAGAAAATGACACATTTTCTCACTTTTGTCAAAAAATGCTACCACATTTGAAAGAATGGTTTTGGGATCGTATCATATACCAGTTGAGGATTCTTATAAGCTTAAAAACCCTCAGTTTTAATGGATTGACATGGAGGGCAAAAAGTGGATCATGAATTGCCCCTTTAAGATTAGAAACATAGACCCTGGACGAAAGTACTTAGTGAAATGGAAAGATTTTCCAGAAACAGAAAATTCATGGCTTCCCATAAAGGACTGAAATAGCACATTTCTGGACTATGTAATGACACACCCAATTCAAGTTGCCAAGCATGGTCGATATGTAAGATCAAAAACAAAATTACAAAGTAAACTGCATCCCAACCCAAGTGATGTTCCAACTACCATACGGGCCGAATCCCAGAAGAGGCCAGCGATTAACATAAAGGGTATCCACAGCAGCCCTAGTAGGAAGAACAATGCAGCTTATGAACAGGGTCCATGTACTAGACATTATGCCAGCCATTGTAGACCAGTTTTATAAAACAATGGAAGAGAACTATATTCTCTCAAGTTACAACTTGCTCAAAAAGACTTGGATCTCTTGCTTAAAGCTAACGCCGACCTTACAAGAAATAATACCCATCTAGTTAAGAAAAATTCTCTTGAAGTGAATCGCAAATTGAATGAAAAGGATACACCAAATAAGTATAAGTATTGCGTCAGAAAGACCTTTGATGTTCATGTGAGAGCTTCAGCAAAAACTGACTGATGGATACGTTGGCTCTATTCTTCAGCAGCTGAGAAAGAGACCCATATAATATGCAGCGCAATTTAAAAAGCTTAGCACAACATTATGTCATGGCAAGAGTTATAGCACTTGAAAATTGTATATGAGCTCGGCATTTATTGTAGAAAGCACAATCAAGTTCAGAAAACAATTTAAAAAAAAAATAATCATCTGTTAATTATGAATCTAAACCAAGGAGGAAGAGGAAAAAACAATTTGCTTGTTATTGAGTCTTGCAGATAAAATGATTTGAAAACCATTTATTCTAGTCTAGATTCATGGCAGATGAAACTGACGACTTAAGGAGCCATTAAGAATAATATAGGTGTACAGCACCTGCCATACCAGGAAACGTACAAATACTTTTTAGGCAGCGGAGGCTATTTATCAACTGTAAGCCAACCTCAAGGAATCACAAAGTCAACAGTACACTTGCATGTGAGAGTTATGGTCAACATCTTAGCAGAAGTGCTAGCAGCAGACTATAAAACTCAAAATGAATTTCAGAATATGGGTATATTACCTATGAGTAAGTTGACACCACAGACACACAACATAAGCACACACCTACAGCAACCGATATTTGACACAGAGTTTTCAACGCCATCACAGGACACATTTGATAACCATGATAACATACAACCAGCATCAAACACATCACATACAATCACACAACAAATTCAAGACATGCCAACATCCACCAATAAGCACCCAATAAATGCCTCAAACAACCAGCAAATATTTCAACATCAATCACTTTATCAGTAATGAATTGACACAACATGCACACAGGAGTTTCCAACACCAAAAGCCATATGTCTGTTGGGAAATATGGCGTGGTGGTACCCCGATTATTTTGAACGATAGGATACGTTGATATTAGATTCATTCTAACTGTTCCATTTAATAAGAAGAACTGCATTCACCTTCATGTAGTATATTATCTTCGTTTTATTTTAAAGAGGAATTGGAATGGGGATGCAAATCTTCTAGATGGCCAGTTGCAGAAACCAAGACAAGAGTACAATGAAAGGAATGAGCAAATAACGAATCCTTTAACAAATGACATCATAACCCAATTCAAACAGGCTCTAAGGGGATGGGTAAACCAATGAAAAAATTGGTCAGGAAATGGTCGCAACCGTTTTCAATCGTTCTTAGTCGCGCGTCCTTTCCACTAAGGTCTCCCCCGGATGGGAAAAGAACATTGGTAGCTACCCATGGTTCATTTAGACTTGGCGACTAAATTGTCTTTGTTCATTTGTTATGCACAGGTTAAGTCATATAACAAAACCACATTTTGGACAAGGCAACACATACTACTTAGCGATGACTCGGAACTGAAAGAAATAAAGATATGGAATAAACCAGACTTAACCAATCAATTGCAAGAAGGGAGCATGGTGTCAGTAAAAGAATATGGTAGTGACACAATGGAAAGAAAAGAAGGCCATTGAATCACCCCCGCATACTAGTATTCAGGTACACCTGTAATTACCCTGTATTATAAACAATAGGCCTAGGCTAGACCGTGAGCTAGATTTGGTATTAACCCCTGAACATTGCACGAAATTCATCAAAAAAACCCCAACATTAAGCTGTTTCCAGAGACTTCACTCTATGTCAGCAACACACATTAAATTAACCAAATAGTTTGTTACCTACCACCCTTTTAGAGTGAGGATCTGATGCAAATATAAGATGACTAGTTTTACTCTCAGTGATAATCAGCAAGCTTGCTTTATGAAATGTATGTACATTAATTACAGGGATGCCAGTGACAAAATATTTAAAGGCCTGAAGAAGTCAGGAAAAGCCTGAAAATGGTATAAGAATGTCCAAAAATAGGCTGAAAATGAATATCGTAACAGCGTAAATTTTGACAACAGAAAGGCCTGAATTCAGGCAATTGCCTGAAAACTGGCATCCCTGTAATTATTATATAGGATTGGGTTGACCATCAACTAGCATAAACGGTTTAAAAAAATGTTTACTTTTAAATATAGTTTATGCAATTAGTTTAAATAGTTACAATATAAAAATTACTAAAGTCATTATTCACACAATAATGGTTATATAAATATCCTGTTTCCTGACTAAATGAGGCAAGGCTTCACAAGGTGGAGAATGCAAACAAGCCGCCGGCCTACAAAACAAGAATTCCAGGACCTTGAGGCAAGGCTTCACAAGGTGGAGAATGCCAACAAGCCGCCAGCCTACAAAACAATAATTCCAGGCCCTTGAGGCAAGGCTTCACAAGGTGGAGAATGCCAACAAGCCGCCGGCCTACAAAACAAGAATTCCAGGACCTTGAGGCAAGGCTTCACTAGGTGGAGAATGCCAACAAGCCGCCGGCCTACAATACAAGAATTCCAGGCCCTTGAGCAGTACAGACCCATGAACTCTTTTACGAATTCGCGTTATAATAAAAATTTGCTTCTATGTGAGAATTTAAATTCTTACCATTACACGATTATCGTTTAATGATCGGAACTGTTGGTTTTATTTCTCGCTGCGGCTTTACCCGAAGCCTTGCGCTAAAAATAGAACCCGGAAATGAATTCTCTGAGTTAAGAACCCCTAGGTTACCGTTGAAAAATAAAAATTTGCCGTTGTGTTTTTATTTCCCAAACATTTTGTATTCTTATATGCTATTTCTATAGCAAAATAGTATCTAAATATTTAAAATTGAATCTCTTTACACATCTTATATTGTTTTTGTCATGTATTTAATAAAAACATATCATTTCCATTTGGAGATTTTAAGTGACTTGGGGGAGTAACCATGCATGTGTAGACCCTATAGCATGGTTTGGTGATCACGTGTGGCGAAAGTGCGGGAATTTCTCCATCAACTCGGGATCGGGTAGTGACATTTGTTCCCGCATTTGTTTACACATCGAGCTGTTTCTAAACATGACTGGTAAGAGTTTTATTGATTTTTATGGTGCAGCCTATTATTTTGAGTGTGTAGATATGTCAAATATGAAATCAGCTATTAAAAAATCAAGTTAATGTATTATATCACGGTTATCCTAGCTGTGCATTGTTGAGATTTGTACGTCCATCAATCATAATATGTTATGATGCCCAATGCAGCGGCGTGTCGTAGGATGATACTTGCGCGAAGTGGAAACTGATTGCGATTTTTAAACTACATGCTAAATAAATTTAAACAATCAATATGATAATATTTAGATTATTTAACCTACTTGTTGTTTTTTGTTGTTGAAGTATATCCTTATCTTTTTAACTTTAATTTGCCACAGTGCCTTCAAGACGGTAACATAATTAATTTATTGTTGTAGACCATAACTTTTAAGAATTCCGGGACATCGCAGATCTAGACTATGAAAAGCTGAATCATCATATATTTATATCATAAGTAAGAATAAAATAGGCCCTAAGCCAGATTTATTTAAGCTATAGGCATATGCATGGCACCATTAACTTGTAGGCCTAAATCAACCTATTGCTATTGTTTTCTATTATGCAGAGCCGACCATGGACATCTCACAACTAGACCAATTCTTACGTACCGGTAGTGAAAATATTGCGCCTGAGCAAAATGACGCCCCGGGTGAAGAACCAGAAGCGGCCCCAGATGCGGCTCCGAAGACATCTACATTTGATGCGGCCACAACATTACATGCAGAACATGTTGAGAATACTGATTTGGTAGCGGATTTAACCAACGACTCAGTTGCAAGCACAAGTATGCCTACTTCATCAGGCACTGATGTTGCAGAAGTGGGATACACCCTTGACCTAGACGATGTCAACATCGAATTGGTTCCAGATGTCCAAATCCAAGAAGAACCAAAAGGCCTAATCGAACACCACAATGAGCCAGTCGATGAAGTGGAAATTTCTGATTCCGGGTCAGATGACAATGCAGATGGTGTGTTATAGTTTTATCCTATAATTTGTTAATTTCACCGTTCTGCTTTTGCTATGTTTGTCTTTATATGTTTTTGCGTACTTGAACATATTTCTAGAAACACACATTAATAATTTTAACAAACTGTTATGTCGATGAGGTGGAAATTTCTGAAGAAAGTTACAGAGGATCTTGAACAGACTGAACATGAAAAGTGTAAATGTGAAGCTGAATGAGACAAACTATTTTTTTTCTTTGTCCTTATTATTATAATTGGAACAATGTCAGAACAAGAAGAAACAATAACAGCACCAACATGAATGAATCACGCTATAATGTGCAGTGCTATAAATGCCAACAATATAGATCCCCATCCCCAGGTCAAAGGAATTCACACCAGCAGTTAGTCAACATGATGTTTCAAATGGTGACAGTCAATATAATCAGATGGGAAAAATTACTGGGGCTGTACAAAATTGCCCCTGTACAGTCCAACCTATAAAATGACAAAATGCGAATAATGGGCTCTCTGCATTTTGGATGTAAAAGTGGATGGATTGAAAACAAAACTTTTGTTAGACACTGGTACAGCAGTTAATATGATGGATTCTCCAAAAAAGGGTTAAGTCCAAAGTTAAATCCTTTTAAGTGGTTTGGACCTTGTGTAATTTCAAAGACATTTAGTGATCTACTTTTCAAAGTGGCTTCTAATAATGCAGGAGGATTCTGCATCATGATAGGCTGAAACTTTTCTACTGTGATTTCAAACCTAAGTAGACAGGACAATTACTAAAGAAATAATCAGTCCTGCTTCTAGACATGTTAAGTCACACATCAAGAAACAACAGGCTGTTTTATCTCAGAGGAAGAGCCAAAAATCACACAAACAACCAGACTTACTGGTCTTATAACCGATCTAATTCATGTACTGGTATATTTCATTCACAACCTCTCAAGGATTCCTTTATTTGATAGCTTCGGGTTTGACTGAGATGAACAAGAGTACCACTGTCTAAAAACTATGCTCTCCAGACAGGTGACCATGTTCTAACATCTTGTAATCAACTTTTATTGCATTGTTTTTGAGGAGCAGCCTTGTACCCCATATTTTATAACCCCATAAGGTGTGGATTTTTGATTTTTGTGTTACATGTATCATTGCATATTTTGCAACCAACCAGTCACCAACCAACTGTTTACAGCTCCAAGTACCTCGTTTTGGATATTTTGTATAAATTGATTATGGAGTATCCACAATACACTACTCCTACCTTAGACGAGGAGGAAGATGCCCCCGTCTGTGAACTCCTGGAGAGTGTCGGAGTTGACTCCTTCAGTGAACTATTGGAAAATATCAGCTTTGATCTACAGGATAATGATCCTGAACAGAAAGTGGAATCTAACGCATGCGCATCAACTGAAGTATCTGCAACGGATGCACAGATGGAACTCGCAACAGAGGACATTTCCCCTGTACAGTCCCCTAAGCCCCCCCCCCCACTAACCACACGTGTGAATGTTGTTCAAAGCTACAACAAAAACTTTCTTGCATCCACTTCACACTGCACCAGATTCTGGAATGTTGGCATACTAATAATAACCATAAAGAAGGCATCCAAATAATTTTGTAGCAACCAGTACAGAAAAACTAACTTAACCATGTACTTTTCTATGGAATACATGCAACTTGGAATTTGATATTTTTATGGATTTTTACCTTGTCAGTTCTTGGATTATTGAACTTGGAACATTTTCTTACAATGGACCATTTAAAACGGATTGTGCAAGCTTATGGCGTATTGAAGACATATTCCTTCATGAGTCAAGATAGTTTAATGAAAATAATTCCAAAAGCAGTAATAATAAACAAAAGCAGTAGTACATAACAGCAAGTCCCAGAAGATAATGAAAAATTTACACGAATAATTACTGTAAAAAGTAATAGGCACTGCGGGAACAACAAAAATTCCATACCACCTCCATAATGTTTCAATTTTAGGACACATGTTTTCTATGCATGGAGAACCAGGGTCCAAATCCAGATGCTATTGGAAAACTTTCAAGGTACAATAATCCATTGTAAGAATAAGTAATATGTTCCATCAACCAACCTTGTAGAGAGCAGCTAGTCCAAGAAAACCTGGCTAAAGTTTACCATTTAAAGCAGAAAAGGAATTTAAGTGTCATCTCCAACAGTTATGTGAGTTGATTGGATGATTGTTTCAGTAACCTAGACTACTGCACATTCAATTCAACAGCAAATTGAAATGAATTGACATTTTCATCAATTTGTTTCACATTCCAAGTTCAAAGAGAAAAGAGATATTTTGCAAATTCAGTGGTGCCTTGTACAGATATATAAAAGATGGCTGATAACATTGAAATACAATCAGAAGAATCATATATTGTGTTTGCTCCACCAGTTGACAAATGTCTGAAAGGTTACAGGGATGACAGAAGTCAGTTAACAACAGCAGTAGGGTTGCATAATGATATTGTCCAAGACAATATTACTTATTTGATGGGTAAAAGACAGAAGACAACCATACAGTACCCAAAATGCTACCAAAACTACAACATTACAAGACATGGCAAGAAAGATCCTGGTTTCCAAGTTTATCAACATTGCTGGAACTTAATAGAAGTATCAGATGAGGTTATAATAGATAAGATGCTGTCATGTGCAGTAAGTATTTTGGAACTAAAGTAACTAGTTATTTATATGGTGTGCCAATCAGAATTATACTGGACATTCATTTTATGACATAGTTAGTGAATCCCAACATTATAATACTAAAAATACAGAGCACTCAACAAAGTGTCTAGACGGTCAACATGGAATTTAAGGCGTTCAAATTTGTTCATGCTCCAATGAGATTCTCCTATGAAGACTTTGAATATCAATATTCATTGGAGAAGAGTTTCAAAGAACATTATGGCACGGAAAAATGGCAGAAAGACGTCGAAAATAGTCTGTACTTTTATGTATTACTGTGAACTAAAATGAAGAATTTCATTTGTATATGTTAGATGATTAAACACTTTACTCTGATGTAGCTTGATGCATTTTTCCATTCATTTTCCACATATGTTTCACCTTGTCCTTCGACAATGTAAACTTGAAAACAACAGCAAAACACCAAACCAGAAACAGGAAAAACAAGATGTTTGATATGGTTCAAGCTTACACGGCACCAGACAGAATCCAATCAATGAATATGTTCAATACAACCCAACATCATCATTCTTAAATCAATCCCACTTCAGTCATATTTGCCTTATAGAATCACTGAAGAAATATCAAACAAATGTCAAACTAACACCACAAGTGTATGCCAGGGAATCGAGTCTGAAGAGTGAGAACATGGGGAGGATTATATGCCATGCTTATGTTCTGTGTGGGTATTGGCACATACAGTTTAACAGGGCAACACTAGATGTTATGGTTCAAGCTTACGTGGCACAAGACAGAATCACGTCAATGAATATGTTAAATGCAACCCAACATCAAGTCAATTCCACTTGAGTCATATTTGCCTTCTTCATAAGATTGTGACATGTTGAGAGAGGAGATGGAACTGGAGGTAGTCATTGTCAACAATATAGAATCACTGAAGAAATATCAAACAAATGTCAAACTAACACCACAAGTGTATGCCAGGGAATCGAGTCTGAAGAGTGAGAACATTGGGGAGGATTATATGCCATGCGTATGTTCTATGTGGGTATTGGCCCATACAATTCATCAGGGCGGCACTAGATGTTTAATATGGTTCAAACTTACATGGCACAAGACAGAATCACGTCAATGAATATGTTAAATGCAACCCAACACCATCATTTCAATTCTACTTGAGTCATATTTGCCTTCTTAATAAGATTGTGACATGTTGAGAGAGGAGATGGAACTGGAGGTAGCCATTGTCAACAATATAGAATCAGAAATAATTGATATATTGGATTTTTATCATAGATGCGTATCCACTGGCAGCGTTGAAAATCCACTATTAACTGTTCTTAGCTTAACATGGGAGGAATGAAAGACACAATTGGTGCAAGGGTGAATGCAAATGGAAAATGGTGTTGTCTCTAGAAAATTGGAAGCGGAAACACCCAAGACATTAGTACATTGACACATATCAAATTTTGAATTTGGGCACTGGAACCCCAGCAGAAACGCTTCTCGCGGCTTCAATTTCAATAACGAGCTGCTTGATTTTACAACTGATGCATATGTTTTGGCAGAGTCACATGATGAAATAGGAACAAGTGACTTACAACATGTAAACTATAACTAAGATTTCTTTACTTTTGTTGCAGTGTGTATTTGGTGATGAAGAGGTGTTTTTTTTGGAAAACATAGGACAAATATGATCAAAAAATGGCAAATCCTCAAAAGAGAAATCCTGATGAACTTGGCGATCCACTTGGTTCTGCAGGACATTCACATCGGACATCAAACAAGAGCCTTGTGAGATTAAACCAGGAGAAAGCTGTGTATCACATTACTCCATTAATAAATATTCGAGGTATTCCAAACACATTTCATGTTGAACAACTCTTCCTGAAGAGAGAGGAAGAGGAGAAGTTATCACCTGCCTGTGAACTCAAATTTAACAAGCCAATGGAAATGGTCACCCGATTGCCAGACAGCATTCGATACACTGAAGGAGAAATAAAGTGAACCGCCTATTTTAGCTTACGCTGATTTCAACAAACCGTTCGTCCTCCATACTGATGCTAGTGGTACAGGTCTTGGCGCAGCTTTATACCAGGTTCAGGAAGGCCGAGAAAGAGTGATAGCGTATCATGCTAGTAGCGGTCTCAGCGAAAGTGAAAAGAACTACCCTGCCCACAAGCTGGAGTTTCTTGCCCTTAAATTGGCAGTCACCAAGAAATTCCATGACTATCTGTATGGCAGAAAGTTTGAAGTGGTGACAGCTAGACAACAATCTGATGATCAGGAATCTGCTAAACCAGCTGATCAGGAATCTGCTAAACCAGCTGATCAGGAATCTGCTCAACCTACTAATCAGGAATCTGCTAAACAAGCTGATCAGGAATCTGCTTATAACTAGCTGATCAGGAATCTGCTAAACCAGCTGATCAGGAATCTGCTGAACCAGCTAATCAGGAATCTGCTAAACCAGCTGATCAGGAATCAGCTTAACACTTTAGTGCATCAGGGGGGTCCATATGGACCCTGGATTTTGTTTGCGCGAAAATGCAATCTAACCCAATAAAGCTGTTTTAATGTAATTGTCAAGGTTATGTAATTGTCAACGCATGTTTAGGTGCAAAAAAAAATCAAATCGGTCGTGTTGTTTTTGAGATAATTAGCATAAAGCTTGTAAAATGATGGCGCTGTTCAAATTTTGTTTTGTCCCTAAAACCAAAACGAAACAACTTTTTCGAATTTTTATTTCAGCAATGTATTTGTAATTATAATCTGCTATTATGAGCCAAATTTCATTGAAAATTCTTTTGGGAAAAAAGATTTCAAATTTTTGGCGGGAAATTCTTTGGAAAAAATGAAAATTTGACACGAATTAGATAACTGGCCGCCATTTTGCAACGGAATGACAGATTTTTAATTTTTTGTTTGTTTCATATGAATTTAATTGAGTTGGTGTATCACTGTGTACAGTTTTAAGGGTAAATAATGTGGAAAACATTGTTTTTAAAGCATTCAAAATCCAGGGTCCATATGGACCTCCCCTCCTTGTGCACTAACAGGATTCTAAAACAGGAATCTGCTAAACCACCTGATCAGGAATCTGCTCAACCACCTGATCAGGAATCTGCTTAACCAGCTGATCAGGAA
The DNA here is from genome assembly GCA_000969725.1 of Ophiothrix spiculata. Taxonomy (NCBI): domain Eukaryota; kingdom Metazoa; phylum Echinodermata; class Ophiuroidea; order Amphilepidida; family Ophiotrichidae; genus Ophiothrix; species Ophiothrix spiculata. Next base: position 17,435 of record JXSR01S033965.1, read on the forward strand.
CATGCTTAACCAGCTGATCAGGATTCTGCTAAACCAGCTGATCAGGAACACGCTAAACCAGCTGATCAGGAATCTGCTAAACCAGCTGATCAGGAATCTGCTAAACTAGCTTATCAGGAATCTGAGCCTTGAAATTATTTAAAAAACATAATTGCGTGTGCATTTTATATGAGTACACATGCACAATGCTTTTAAGGCACACGCGATGTCGCAGCACTGGATTACTGATTGGAAACAGTGTTGCGTACTTCCCGCTGTCCCGCTCTTGTCATGCTTGTCACAGGCTCAGCTGGGGGATACGCAGTAGCTGTGTTCAGAAATCATGTCATGTCTGAAATTTATATGAAACAATAATAGTGATACTTATGGCTTGCCCCACTCATGCACTGTGACAGTACACTGCTTTTTTTAAATTTTATGATTTTTTGCGATGCCTACAAAGACATTGGGGCTTAATTACTAGTCACTGTCAGAAAAATGTTCCAAGTGCATACATGTAGTTGGTATTAACCCACGCTTTAGAAAGGGTGGGTTTTCAAAATCAAGAAAAGAGATAAAAGGATGGATTTCTTGATTCCATACGGTTAAATAGGGTGGATCAGAATTGTGAAGGGTGTGTTTGTCACTGAGCCTTCAGTTATAAATGCAAATTCCTCTCTGGCATTCTGCATAAACTATGTTGAATAATCACACGCAGTGAAATCAATCAAAAATGGTTCAAAACACCCAGTATTCAATTTTTGCAATCTAGCCTAGGAATACCAGGATTTTTTTAGGGGGTGAGGAATACAATGAAAGGGTAACACATGACTTTCAAATAAGCTTAGTACACATTGTGGTGCATGGAAGTCATTTCGGTGTATTTTAAATTTTGATTGTCTAGTAATATGCACTTCATGATACTATAATACAGTGTAATTTCAACCAAAAAAATGTGTACAACAAAAGTAGAGAAGTTGTTCACACCAGCCTTGGAAAACAAAGACCTTGCTGCTTTAATTCAACTTGGTAAAGAAGAAAAGATAACAAAAGCAGGAAAGAGAGAAGCCAACCGAGAGAAGTTGTGGACAGCATGAAGTAAGTAATCTCTTTAATGCAAATTTTGATCTCTGATACTATATGTATGCTGAGGAATTGGTGGACTCTCGCAAAATTCTGCTACGCGAGTCATTTTGCGTGAGTCCATGGACTCGCGCAAAATTCTTCAGCGAGAGACCACTTGGACTCACGCCATGCTTCACGAAATTCTACCCCTGCTACCAACTGCCATCTATCCCACACTATTGGAGCACATCAGAACTTCTCAGTTTACTATGGCCAAGATCAAAAATATTAAGGAATAGGTTTCAAGCCATTCAAGCCTTTTTACATGTTATGGATCAATCAACATCAAAGATGTATGTTGTACTGTATTCAACCATATCAGAATGTATCTGCTGTTGTTGGACCTGTCAACGGTCTCGCATTGTGCAGAAAAGCGCTATGGTATGTCAACATGTTGATTGTTATTTTTAAATTATCATACTAACCACTAAATTGTGCTTCAAATATTAAAGCTTCTTCTACAGACGATCAAGCTTCTACTTCAAGTTCAACCACTTCATGTACAACTAACAACTCTGACAATTACACAATACCCCTGGCCTCTGAGGAATACCAGCCATCTCGAGGGGCCAAGATAGAAAAGTGTAGATATGTAAGTTGAATTATTTGTAACTTGATAACCACTGCAATTAGAGATCATCAATAAAGAACCCCAATGTCATATGTATCTATGTGTATAAAGTATGCATAAATAAAAACTCTTATAATACAAATGTCTATATTTATTTTCCATTGGTAGCTCAAACGGTTAGACCAGACTCTGTTATGAAATATTTTCTCACATATAGGGCGCCGGGTGTTATTTACCCTATGGTTCCTCAGAAGAAAATCAAAGAATTTCTTTTTTTTTATCAATTGATAAAAATTCTTGATTTCAAAACCAAAATCAGGATCAAATATCTGGCTCCTGGTCCTGAAAAAAAAAACCAGCTTCTGTTGTTCTTAAAATTTTAAGGACCAGGAGATGCTTTTTTTCAGATTTTTGGCTCCTGGTCCATGTCAGCTTGCTCCCGTAAATATGTTCTAAAATCTATGGCGCAACATACCATCCCCTAATTCTGACCTATAGGTTCACGATCAAAAAGGGTGGGACTCTGCTGCAGTTATTATGGTAACAGGAAGATATCATAATAACACTTGAAATCTACATAAATTTCAGCAATTAGTCATTTTTTACTTCCTTCTTGCTTTCAGATCATCTTTACATCAGGACAAACCTGGGGATTCATTTACAGCATTTTTGTATGATACTGTACCACTGAATTTTTTTGATCTGATGACACATGAATTACCACATGGTACATTCTTACAGAGACAAACTGTTAAAAACTTGAACAGTACAAAACCCCAATTCCAGCGAAAAATCTCCTTAAATAACATAAGCATATCAATATTAAATTGGCTCTTTTTCTTTTGCTTTACTTAGGTCAAATGCGGCAGATACAGGATGGCATTGTGTAAAACAAGATTTGACCATACTATGTCAAGTTTTTCTAAGCAGTTTAGAAGGCTTTCAGAAGATGATTTTGTCAAGATGGTGACAGAGGCACTGATTCCAGATGACACCAACCCTGGCACTCAAAGTAATTCGCAAATGGAGGAAGATGTGTATAGCTACATTGAAGACACAGCAGAACTGAAGTAAGTTTAATCCACAAAATTTACTATAGCAGTTAACATGAAAGATACCCATAAGGATCATCATACGTTTGAGACCTAACTGGACATTATAACAATTTCTCCTCTTTCCTTGAACAATTTGAAAACCTTGTTTCCGATTATCTGTTACACCCCATCTGAAATACTACTTACTGGTGATTTTAACATTCACTTTGACACATCGCATTCCTACTCAACTCGTTTTAAAGAATTGTTATTATCATGTGGTCTTGTTCAACATGTAAATGAGCCAACACATCGTTCTGGACATTGTATTGATTTTGTGATTACCAGAGATGCTCCTACTCTTTTTGTTTCAAATATATCTGTAAATCCGGGATTTTGGGACCATTTTTCTATTTTCGCCAATCTCAATATGAGAAGACCACCTTTGCCTAAAATAAAACTCACAACTCGTCGTCTGAAATGTATTGATGCTGAAACTTTTGGTCAGGATATTAACAGCAACCTTTCTGACATTGACTTTGAAAATTTACAGTGATATTGATTACTCCGTTGAACTGTATGAAAATGCATTACAAACATCCTTAGAAAAGCATGCACCTGCTGAAACACGCATAATCAAACTTTGCTCAGAATCACCATGGTTTACCGATGCTATCTTTAAAACTCATTATCAGTTCTAAACTAAGGTACTCATTATTAATGTACAGCTTTAAGTTATGAAGTGCATCTGAACATAATCTAGAGTCAAAGCTACCTCCTAATGTTTCAAGTTGTGATTATGCTGTACACGCAAACTTTATCTGTGAATCTTCATTGAATTATTTGACAAGCCGACCGTGTCTCTTTCTAAAATAAGATATATTCTTCTGGCAATAAAGCAGTGAGCATTTGAACTCATTAAGGATAATGTCCATTCTTCGTTTCAACAATTTGATTACTGAACTCCTGCAGGATTAACAAATATGTTTGAACGGAGCAGAAAGTGACTTCTGTGAGAAGTTGAGATACACATCTTATGCCAATTATGTCTATCTATCATGTCTATACCAATTGTGTCTTTGATTACTCAACTATGTCTGACAATTATATTTATGCCAATTATGTCTGTGGCAATTATATTTGCGGCAACTACGTTTTACGTCGATTGGATCAACGGCAAATCCTTGCACCAAATGCTGAATCTATGCGCGTTCTTCGTGTATTATTAATGGATTACCAGCAATGTAAGGAACAACTTATAAACTCTGTCTACAAGAGACAATGACTGCATAGGCAAATGCCGTGGACCAACTAACTTTACAATGATACAATTGTATCAGCTTTTCAAAAATTATTTTTGTTTACTTTCAGTGAAAGGCTTCAAGATGAACCTACATTTATAGTTACTTGTATATACTTTGAATAGATGATTTAGTGTCTTAAAACCCATGATAGTAATATTTTGATTGAGATAATCATTTTCACATTTTCACTCAGTAATGCAGGTTAATGAGCACAAGTAATTTCCCTATAATACATGGGTGCACATCCTGTTTATCTACGTGCATAACTCATGAGCCATTGCATCACATGAACCCATCCAAGCCCATCAAATCCTATAAATAGGGTGAAAATATAGTCTCATCCATTTGCACTCACTGCTCATACCAGGTTACACCTTGGAACTAGTAGAGACGGATACCTCTGCGACTTTCACACCCATCCCGTCCAGCAACATCCAGTCCACATGAAGGACATCGTGTTGGATGTTGTGCAGCCCTTCAGTGGATTCAACCATCATATCTATACTTATCAGCTGTACACCAGTGTGGATGTTGCTAAACGTCTGCTTAAGGATGAGTCTACCTCACAGGAGCACGCAAATCCAACGGCTGCGGCCTCCCAGAGGTATTCTGTAAGGGAGATGTGCTGGCTGAAATGAGAAAGCCCAAGACACCGAGAGGTACATCACACTGAAGGCAGAAGGGGCAACTTACTATGTGGTCTGGAAGACCATGATGGTATGTCTACACGCCATCAGATGGTGCAGTAGTCAGACCATGTCTTGCATCAAGTCCAACCAGCACCAAACAAAAAGTGGGAGCAGATTCATGTACCAGCTCCACAGCAAGTAGTCAATTACACTCAGTGTTTGGGAAGAGTTGACCGACATGACCAGCTCAGAGCATATCACACTTGTGCCAAGAAAGCTCAAAGCTGGTGGAAGCAATTCCTCTACTTCCTCATTGATGTCACCAGAGTCAATGTATTTATATGCTTCAAGCATGCCAGGGTTTGAACCAAATTGGAACAGCTGCGCGATGTAAGCCTGCTTTATCAAGGTTCATTCGCAGCTACGACCCCGACTGTTTCTCTGAAAATGTGGAGGACCAGGAGATGCTTTTTTTTTTAGATTTTTGGCTCCTGGTTCATGTCAACTTAAGGAAAAGCTTGCTCCCATAAACATGTTCTAAAACCTATGGTGTAAAATACCATCCCCCAATTCTGACCTATAGGTTCACAATCAAAAAGGGTGGGGCTGCAGTTTTTATGGTAACACAAAGATATCATAATAAAATATTTCCTTTGAAATCTACATAAATTTCAGCAATTGGTCAATTTTTGCTTCTTTCTTGCTTTCAGATCATCTTATCAGGACAAGCATGTCCAAGTGCACATGTTAGATTGGAAACCTCAAATATAGCTGTCCCAGAAATGTGGTTGAAGAACTTTGTAATTGACGTCAAGCATAAGCCTAAAGGTGCAAAAGTGAAGAAATTATTTGACTCCTTCTATGAGCCTCAGCATATGAGTGCCAAAAACTCAACCAAATTGATGAAGGAGTTTCCTGTAGTAATGGAAGCAATCAAGTGTAAGTAGTGATTTTTAACTAAAGCAGGGAATATAGAATTTGTTGAGCAGTTGGTACATAACATATGTATCAGATAGCAATATTGTTTATGGAATGATTATTATACATGGTATTGTAGTTACCTGACACGTAGCATCGATGATAAATTCTAAAGATTACTGTTCAACAAATTTTGTATTTCCCTATTATTTTAGGTGCTACATGGAAATGGTAGGTATTCCGATCTGGTGGAAATGCATCTTTTTTCCATGATGAAATGAAGTGTCACCACCTATCAATATCAATTGTGCATTTTTAAAATAGAGAAGAGTTTCAAAGAATGTTATGGAACTACGATGTGAACTAAGATAAAGAATTTTCCCCGTTTAATTTTTCAATCAACATGTAGATTTAAGATGTTCAAACACTTTAATTTGATGTAGTTTGATGCATTTTTTCATTTATTTTGAACATATATATCTCCATGTGCTTTGACAAAGTGAACTTGAAAACGACAGCAAAGCACCAAACCAGTGACAGAAAAAATAGATGTTTAATATGGTACAAGCTTAAGCAGCACAAGACAGAATCCCATCAATGATTATTAGGTCATTGATTATGTCAAATGCAAAACCACTGTCATCATTCATAAGTCACTCCCACTTATGTCATATTTGCCTTCTTCAGAAGACTTGACATACAAATCCAGCTGTCAATTGCCGTAACAAGCAAGTCAAAGACCTTGACAAAGAAGCCTGTGGCTCATACATGATACAACAAAATGACAATATGACATGTGTGCTGTGGAAGGACACCCAAGGTCTTGCACCTCTTGTCCACAACAGACTGGTCATGACTGGTCAATTTTCCCCAGTGCAGTGACAAGAACTTGGCACGACTATCGCGGGAACAACCAATCACGTCCAACTGTGTGAATTGCATTGTCGCGTACGGCGCAGAGTACAACTTGACAACACGCGCTAATAAATAAAATACCCAGCGAAACGGGGAGTTTATTTCGAAGATTGACTATAGATCATGGACCATACTCATGATTTAAAAGCGAAAATTAAAAAGCCTTGCGTAACATAATTGCGCGTGCATTTTACATGAATACACATGCACAACGTTTTTAAGGCACTCGCGATGTCGCAGCACTGGATTACTGATTGGAATCAGTGTTGCGTACTTCCCGCTGTCCCGCTCTTGTCATGCTTGTCACAGACACAGCTGGGGGATAAGTAGTGGCTGCGTTCAGAAATCATATCATGTCCGAAATTTATTTGAAACAGTAATAGTGACGCTTATGACTTGCCCCACTCATGCACTGTGACAGTACACTGCTTTTTTATTTTATAATTTTTTGTGATGCCCACAAAAAACATTGGGGCTTCAAAATCAAAAAAAGAGATAAAAGGATGGATTTCTTGATTCCATACGGTTAAATAGGGTGGATCAGAATTGTGAAGGGTGTGTTTGTCACCTAGTCTTCAGTTATAAATGCAAATTCCTCTCTGGTATTCTGCATAAACTATGTTGAATAATCACACGCAATGAAATCAATCAAAAATGGTTCAAAACACCCAGTATTCAATTTTTGCAATCTAGCCCAGGAATACCAGGATTTTTTTTTTTTTTTTTGGGGGGGGGTTGAGGAATACAATGAAAGGGTAAGACATGACTTTCAAATAAGCTTGGAAGTCATTGAAATCTACATAAATTTCAGCAATTAGTCATTTTTTACTTCCTTCTTGCTTTCAGATCATCTTTACATCAGGACAAACCTGGGGATTCATTTACAGCATTTTTGTATGATACTGTACCACATGAATCACACATGGTACATTCTTACAGAGACAAACTGTTAAAAACTTGAACTGTACAAAACCCCAATTCCAGCGAAAAATCTCCTTAAATAACATAAGCATATCAGTATTACATTGGCTCTTTTTTTCTTTTGCTTTACTTAGGTCAAATGCGGCAGATACAGGATGGCATTGTGTAAAACAAGATTTGACCATACTATGTCAAGTTTTTCTAAGCAGTTTAGAAGGCTTTCAGAAGATGATTTTGTCAAGATGGTGACAGAGGCACTGATTCCAGATGACACCAACCCTGGCACTCAAAGTAATTCGCAAATGGAG
>JXSR01S033965.1:30211-41793 GCA_000969725.1 Ophiothrix spiculata
CCAGTCACAGTGGGTGAAGATCCGGGTAATGGGACTCCAGTCACAGTGGGTGAAGATCTAGGTAATGGGACTCCAGTCACAGTGGGTGAAGATCCATGTAATGGGACTCCAGTCACAGTGGGAGAAGATCCGGGTAATGGGACTCCAGTCACAGTGGATGAAGTTTCAAGTAATGGGACTCATGGTAAGAGATGTATTCAGTTCATTTCTTTCCATCATACAGGGTGCTCCTGAAAGAACTGTATTCACTGAAAATTACATTTTTGCTGCTTTTATTCCTAACTTGAAGACAATGGTTTTATATGGCATAGTCTATAATAACGTAGCTTTAATATACTTTTTGAATTATGACAATTGACTAAACCGATCTAGAATGATCTCTCTTTAAATACATTGCGTCATGTTCATTTCGTTCCACGGCTGGTCTCTTAATCACAAATCTACAAAGAATCATGCATGTCTTGAAATATTCGCTCAGGAAACTTTATTCAAGAAACCTTTTCCTTCAAGTGAATTTTTTCTCATCTCCGCTTTTTATCATAAAATGTAACAGTAATTGAAGAATTATTGTCTCATCATGTAAAACCTTTCATTCATACAGTCATGAAATGGTTGTAATGGTAACAAATTATGGATTTTAGTAGGTGTTCCAATCTCGCAAATAAAAAAAAAACATTTAGGAGACAGCCTTTATAGGCAAATTTCTTTTACGAGACATTTTGGCAGCAAATGTTATTGTTAAAAAAATCAATTAATGTCCAGTTCCTCCTTCCAACTTACATACACCCAAACTAATGTATCTGCTGTAAGTCTTTGTCTCTAACGGGAAATGGTTATACTAAAAGTAAATGAGCCAATGCTATGCATTTGTTATTTCAAAAATCCCGCCAAAAATAAAGTGGAATCTATAGAATGTTGTAACATCATGCAACAAAAGACAACTTTATCTCCGAGGCCTGGTCAATTTTACTTGTTGACTTAAGTGACTGGTAAACGATATCAAGGTTGAAAAGATTATTAATTATTTGCTACATTCTAATTCATGAAATGGACCCAACTAACCACAATTACTGGTTTGCCTATTTCAAACTCTTACAATACGGTAAAGTCATAGGCAACACATGGTACAAGGGGGGTTGTATTACAGATTTATATTAGGCTGTGCTTACGGAGTGCCTTTCAAAAATACACTCTCTTGTGAGTAGTATTTAATGGGTCACTTTTTTTGGTACACTTTTAAAATCATACTACATACATACCCAGACCAATATTGAGTACCTCCCCCTGAACCCGGCGTTACAAAAGTTCGACATACCCGGCGTTGAGTTCGATGTACGCGGCGTTGACTTCGACATACCCGGCGTTACGTTCGACATACCCGGCATTATAGTTCGATAGGCATGGCGTTAAGTTGGACATACCCGGCGTTAAGTTCGACATACCCGACGTTAAGTTCGCATTTATGACTGCTGTGGCTTGCCATACCAAACAATAAGTGGGAGCAGATTCATGTACCAGCTCCACGGCAAGTAGTCAATTACGCTTAGTGTATGAGAAGAGTTGACCGACATGACCAGCTCAGCTCAGAGCATATCACACTTATGCCAAGAAAGCTCAGAGCTGGTGGAAGCAATTCCTCTACTTCCTCATTGATGTCACCAGAGTCAATGTATTTATATGCTTCAAGCATGCCAGGGGTTTGAACCAAATTGGAACAGCTGCGCGATGTAAGTCTGCTTTATCAAGGTTCATTCGCAGCTACGACCCTGACTGTTTCTCTGAAAATGTGGAGGACCAGGAGATGCTTTTTTTTTAGATTTTTGGCTCCTGGTTCATGTCAACTTAAGGAAAAGCTTGCTCCCATAAACATGTTCTAAAACCTATGGTGTAAAATACCATCCCCCAATTCTGACCTATAGGTTCACAATCAAAAAGGGTGGGGCTGCAGTTTTTATGGTAACACAAAGATATCATAATAAAATATTTCCTTTGAAATCTACATAAATTTCAGCAATTGGTCAATTTTTGCTTCTTTCTTGCTTTCAGATCATCTTATCAGGACAAGCATGTCCAAGTGCACATGTTAGATTGGAAACTTCAAATATAGCTGCACCAGAGATGTGGCTGAAAAACTTTGTAATTGACGTCAAGCATAAGCCTAAAGGTGCAAAAGTGAAGAAATTATTTGACTCCTTCTTTGAGCCTCAGCATATGAGTGCCAAAAACTCAACCAAATTGATGAAGGAGTTTCCTGTAGTAATGGAAGCAATCAAGTGTAAGTAGTGACTTTTAACTAAAGCAGGGAATATAGAATTTGTTGAGCAGTTGGTACATAACATATGTATCAGATAGCAATATTGTTTATGGGATGATTAATATACCTGGTATTGTAGTTACCTGACACGTTGCATCAATGATAAATTCTAAAGATTACTGTTCAACAAATTTTGTATTTCCCTATTATTTTAGGTGCTACATGGAAATGGTAGGTATTCCGATCTGGTGGAAATGCATCTTTTTTCCATGATGAAATGAAGTGTCACCACCTATCAATTGTGCATTTTTAAAATAGAGAAGAGTTTCAAAGAATGTTATGGAACTACGATGTGAACTAAGATGAAGAATTTTCCCCGTTTCATTTTTCAATCAACATGTAGATTTAAGATGTTCAAACACTTTAATTTGATGTAGTTTGATGCATTTTTTCATTTATTTTGAACATATATATCTCCATGTGCTTTGACAAAGTGAACTTGAAAACGACAGCAAAGCACCAAACCAGTGACAGAAAAAATAGATGTTTAATATGGTACAAGCTTACGTGACACAAGACAGAATACCATCAATGATTATTAGGTCATTGATTATGTCAAATGCAAAACCACTGTCAACATTCATAAGTCACTCCCACTTATGTCATATTTGCCTTCTTCAGAAGACTTGACATACAAATCCAGCTGTCAATTGCCGTCACCAGCAAGTCAAAGACCTTGACAAAGAAGCCTGTGGCTCGGAGTCTGTGGCTCATACATCATGCGACAAAATAACAATATGACATGTGTGCTGTGGAAGGACACCCAAGGTTTTGCACCTCTTGTCCACAACAGAGCAGCCGTTCCGCAACCGAGCCACATGACTGGTCAATTTTCCCCAGTGAAGTGACAAGAACTTGGCATGACGATCGCGGGAATAACCAATCACGTCCAACTGTGTGAATTGCAGTGTGTCAAGTACGGCGCAGAGTACTACTTGACAACACGTGCTAATGAATAAAAAACCTGTGAAACTGGGAGCTTATTTCGAAGATTGATTGTAGATCATGGACCATGCTCATGATTTAAAAGCGAAAATTTAAAAGCCTTGCGTAACATAATTGCGTGTGCATTTAAGATGAGTACACATGCACAACGCTTTTAAGGCACGCGCTATGTCCCAGCACTGGATTACTGATTGGAAACAGTGTTGCGTACTTCCCGTTGTCCCGCTCTTGTCATGCTTGTCACAGACACAGCTGGGGGATACGTAGTGGCTGCGGGTAGAAATCATGTCATGTCTGAAATTTATTTGAAACAATAAAAGTGATATTTATGGCTTGCCCCACTCATGCAATGTGACAGTACACTGCTTTTTTTTAATTTTATGATTTTTTGCGATGCCCACAAAGACATTGGGGCTTAATTAGTAGTCACTGTCAGAAAAATGTTCCAAGTGCATACATGTAGTTGGTATTAACCCACGCTTTAGAAAGGGTGGGTTTTCAAAAATCAAGAAAAGAGATAAAAGGATGGATTTCTTGATTCCATACGGTTAAATAGGGTGGATTAGAATTGTGAAGGGTGTGTTTGTCACCGAGTCTTCAGTTATAAATGCAAATTCCTCTCTGGCATTCTGCACAAACTATGTTGAATAACCACACGCAGTGAAATCAATCAAAAATGGTTCAAAACACCCAGTATTCAATTTTTGCAATCTAGCCTAGGAATACCTTTTTTTTTTTTGGGGGGGGGTTGAGGAATACAATGAAAGGGTAAGACATGACTTTCAAATAAGCTTGGAAGTCATTTCGGTGTATTTTAAATGTTGATTGTCTAGTAATATGCACTTCATGATACTATAATACAGTGTATTTTTTCAATTTCAGCCAAAAAAATGTGTACAACAAAAGGAGAAAGGTTGTTCACATCAGCCTTGGAAAACAAAGACCTTGCTGCTTTAATTCAACTTGGTAAAGAAGAAAAGAAAACAAAAGCAGGAAAGAGAGAGGCCAACCGAGAGAAGTTGTGGACAGTATTCAGTAAGTAATCTCTTTAACCCTTACTCTCGCACGCTTAAATACAGTCTAAGTCCGAATACGTCATGAAAAAATTTCCGGTTCCCCCCGGTTCCCCCTGGGATTCGAACCCCCAACCCCCGCTATCCCGACCCAATGTCCAGCTATGCCAAGCCACCGAGCGTGGCCTGCCCGGGCAGCTATTCCCTGATCATTTATATCAGCCGTCTGTGACGTATACGGACTTAGGCGATTTCTTGATTTCTTACTGTAGTACTTTGTAGTACGTAGGAGGGTAAGGGTTAAGTGATGCATATATACTACACGTTGATGGTACTGAATAACCCTTACTCTCGCATGCTTTAATACAGTCTAAGTCCGAATACGTCGTGAAAAAATTTCCGGTTCCCCCTGGGATTCGAACCCCTGACCCCCGCTATCCCGACCCAATGTCCAGCTATGCCAAGCCACCGAGCGTGGCCTGCCCGGGTAGCTATTCCCTGATCATTTATATCCGCCGTCTGTGACGTATACGGTCTTAGGCGAATTCTTGATTTCTTACTGTAGTACTTTGTAGTACGTAGGAGGGTAAGGGTTAATGCAAATTTTGATTTCTGTTGTTTCAGGGACTTTCATTTAAGGAGAGAGAGCTCTATGAGTCATCCTGCTCCCCTCAAATGCTCTATGGGAGCTCAATTAATAGAGCACCTTGCATGATGATATTAACGTCTAAATTTCCAGATAGCTCCCCTAATTAACTTCAGGAGAGCTTCTGATACGAGGCATAGAGCCTCTGAAAAATTATGGAAGTCCCTGTAATTTCTCTCTGTTTGGACCACTTTCTTTGGTATGTATTTTGTTCCGAACATTCAATCAATCTTTTTGTAAATTTAATTTTTTGTCTCTAGTAGGAGTAAAATTTGTGAAAAAAATGCTTTGAAACATATCATTTTTGGAAATACATAATCATCAGAAGAAAATCTGTCGAAGTTGATTCTTGATTTCGAAATCAAAATCGAAAATGGCTCCTAGTCTTTAAAAAAATGGCTTCCAGGCTTTGTATAATTTTGAAAATACCAGATGTGTGCTGTAGTTGTGCGCTTCATATCTAATTGTGTACATTTTCAAACTCAAGATGATTTTAGGTGTGTGATGGTGCGCTATCACAATTGCACGCCTCAAAATACACAGCCTGGGATCCACATTTTTAAGGACCAGTAGCAATTTTTTTTCCAGATTTCTGTTTCTTTGTCCTTTTCAGGTTAAGAAAAAGCTTGTGTCTGCTGGTTCAACTTTTTTCTTCTGCCGCCACCAATTTCAAGTTTAGCATAATTAAAGCAAATAAAAAATGGTGATTGTGATTTTGTGTACATTATTTCCAGGAGATGAAGCTGGAGGCAACAAGAATGAGAACACTACAATTTCTAAAAGTACTTAAGGTATGTTTTTAACATTGTTATCAATCCAAATATCAGAGGAGGCTGGTGAAATGGTTTATTTTGTAGCACACTTCAGAGATGGTATTGGTAGGGTTGCAGAAAAAACAAATTTATTTGCTTTGGCCTAGAAGATGAAGAAAAAGAGAAAACGTGTCTTAAAGGGGCAATTCATGATACATTTTTCATCCTCAAGGTCACCTATATCAAAATTAAGTTTTTCAGCCAGTAAGAATTCTTGACTAGTACATGTTACAATGCACAAAACTATTCAAATGTGCTTGCAATTTATGAATAAATGCAAAACTAATTTCTTACAAAATGTAGTACTTTGCAAAGAATAGGCCCTATATAGATTGAGCCAGTCGTCACCACTATAGTAAGTTTTTGCCTAACCGAATTTCAAGTCATGTGACCCGAGCCGGAGAGGTGTAGAGAAAACGTTTGGTTAATGTGAAAATCAATGAAGATGTTAGTATAAACAGGCCACCAAATAATAATTAATTGTTTGTACTTTTCATTTCTAGTTAATGATTTTTTAATCAAAATATACCATTTGTTTACTATTTGTCTTGGTAAGGACTTACATGAAACGTATTGCATAAGCCATGATGTTGAATTCAAGGTAAATGCACTTTATTTTGAAAGGTATTAAAACAAGCACAAATTTTAAAATATATTATTTCACCACAAAAACAGACATTACAGTTACGAGATAGCTGAGAGAGTTTTGCAATAGCTATATCGAATCATGTTAAATCAGCCATGCCAAGATAGAAGATTTGGCCTTTACGCTTTTGTTAACATAAAAAACGTACTATAGTACTAGTACCCAATTGATCGGCCAGGGTCCTTCTGAATGGACTAGCTGATGCAAGCTATTTTTTGTTTAGTTGTAAAGGACATTATTTACTATATCCATTGAATTTGCTCTTACCTCCAATACATAGGGAGATGCCTGTAGTACATGAGGAACAGATAGAGGAAATCCTCTATGCTATTGTGGCTCTTGCATAGATGAAGAGTGATGGGTCAATAAATGCTGACGAATTTCAGGAAATGCTCTGGGATCTCTTATCTGAATTGATTTGAAGAAAAAAAAGGTCAGTGGCCTCTAATATTTGCAATAAAACAAATCTGTTCATGTCTAGTAATTTTCAAAATGAAATAATATATGTGATGACTCACACCGAAAAGGGGGACTTTGCGACTATCTGCAAACTGAGATATCGGGCTATATAGTCAGAAAATCAGCGGACAGGATCTAGGCCAGTCCCTTTAACATACCGCCGTATTATAAGATCACTATTGATATAAGTTATAACCTTCATTTTTAATTAGCAGGATGTTCGACTCTTGTCCACTTCAGATAACTACAAATGTTAGAAAATATATGGCTGCTCTAATATAATCCCAGCAAAAGTTCCAAATACCTTAAGGCTAAGAAATAAGATAATTGTCATTGAGCAGCACATCTATTAATATTTTCTGATAATATTACAAGTTGATCAATGCGAGTCGAGTGCATCGTACAAAATGGGATCTGGCAAATTTAAAACATTTTATATCACATCACTAATTTTCAAAATCACCCCTGCTCATCTCACCACAGAAGTTCGATTAGGCAAAAACGTACTATATAGTCTACATTTGCTGTTGCCATTAAGAGAAAAGCATGTATCCCTTCATGCATTTCATCCTATGGGAAATATTGTTCCCTTTATGGCATTTCATCACTAACTACTCACATAATTTCTACAAACAATCACATTGGAAGAAGTGCATGATAGAAAGCTACCGGGGGTACCAATATCTTCTGTATTGTACTCTTGATTCCTGGATTATTATTTTCTTTCCTAAAATCATCTATCAAAATTTCATTTTTCAGTGGCCAATTCCACAGAAAAACAGGAACAGCTTGTAAGTGGTAAGTGTCAACATCAAAGCGATTTTAGTAAAACATTGTCTTCATTTTAGCAAAAATATAATAAAAATGAAAAAATAAAGTACCGAATAGCCTAAATAGGCTTGTTTTTTTGTGTAGGTCATTCTGAAGTTCTTGATTTGTAGTTTTGCATTTGAAATGTAATGGTGTGGTGATTTTTTTTTTTTTTACATTATTTCCAGGAGTTGAAGCCAAGGGCAACAAGAATGTGAGCAATACAAACAGCGAAACAAATAAAAGTACCAAAGGTATATATTAGGCTGATTTTGAAAAAATCAAAGTTTTGATTTTTTATCGGGCTACCCTCTCATTTGGTGCATTGGGGGTAAAAAACACCACACACAAAATTTTACAACTTTTCATGATTATTTAGGGGGTGCTACCGACCTTTGAACTTTTGTGTGTTAAGTCAATGGGATTTTGAGACATGTTTTAAAATGCCTTCAAAATTCATCATTTGTGAAAATGATTGTACTAAAATTAATATGTGTTGTGTATAAGTGTCTAATCTAAGCAATTTGCTAGGAAAATGTCAGAATCAGTCATCAAATTGACATAAAAATGCAATTTGTTGAAAATTCTATCATTTGGGTGGCAGCAAAAGATTCAACAGCCATGACCTCTTGATAAAATTATTCTGTTTGTTATTAGAAACAATTCAATAGTGTATTAATTGTTTAAAATCTTTTATCCTTTGTTGATGTGATGCTTTTTTATTTAACACAGCTTGAGCATAACTCACAATCACTTTAATATTTTTTTGTCCTGAGAAAACAACATAAAAGGTAAAAAGTCAAACACTTGAAAAGCAGCCCAAGAAACATAACTTACTTTTTAAGAGGCCATCAAAATTTGGAATTGAATTAATGATTCTGAATCAAGGTTGGTTTGTTAACATCATCAACTAGTTCAAAGTTCATTTTTATAAGGGGGTGACGGGCTCATGTACGGAACCTGAAGATCCCTTGTGTTCAATATACTAGAAGAAGAACCAGATAATAATGTCCGTGTATATACAACTGTTAAAACTTTTCCATCAAAAGCGTTTTAACATGATAATAAAGAGCCTAATATGTATCTAGACTCAACTTAAAAGTTAGGACACCCATGAACGGTAAAATACCATTTTATTCCGTAACTATGTTCACTTTTTAGTCTGATATTCTATAACGACATGCAACTCTGTCTATTTAGTGAATACCATGACATATTGTGTTACATACTGATAGCAATTAGCTTATATGTAACTTGACAACGGTTTTCAGTATTAACAATTCGGATTTCTCCATATTGTTGAAAATTAATCACATATACACAGGGCTAGGCCCTTATGTGACCATGATAAGCATTGAAAAATCTATCAGACGAAAATTATTCGGTGTATTGCACCGGCTTTACTCATCTGATTAGGCTATAATAGCTCAATAATAGTCATAAAATGACAGTTTTATTAATCAACATGTCGGATTTCTCCGTGTTGTTATAATCATGTATAGTTATGATTAAATTACATAATCAACATCTACTATCAAAAGTGTTGTTGAAGTTTTCAAAACGGAAATGACCATTTTTGGTCAGTCAATCGTGACCAAAACAAAAGGATATCCCAAATTGAATTGACTATTCAGGAGAAGGGATACTAACTGTTAATCCTAATGGGTTAATTCGAAAATCTTTCGAAATTCGAAATGCTATGAGATTTCAGGAAATTTGGGGAAATTCTGCCCTGCACAAAAAAAATAGGAATTAACACTCATTCTTTCAGGAAATTTCAAAGCATTTCAGGAAATTTTGATCATACTGAATCACATCTCTGTGTGATACAAGACTGATGATAAATCTGCTTATAATTTGCAGTGAAATGTCACAGCACAAAATTTATTTTGTCAATGTCGAACTGGTCTCACCCCAAGTCCTGATCGCTCATTGATGTCTGACTCCAAATCCCTCAAAAATGGGATGCCTGACCAGAGGCTTTCATGGAGCTAGGATTTGTAAACAGCCTATCATTTTGCCGTCAAAAATTTGAGATTTTAAAACAATCCATATACTTTCTGCACCTACTGGGGTCACTGTATGTGATGTTGCTAAATGAATGATTTATTAGTTTGAACTAGTTTTAAGTTTGTAGATAAATGAAAAATATTTTTCTTCAAAGTTAAGATCTGTTAACTTCATCAATCCTGCCCATTATGGGAGTAATTTCCTCATCAAAATGACAGGTATGACAGGTCCTAGCTAATGCCCTGCACCTGACCGGTCTAAAGCGTATCATTAAAAGCCGCATGTACTCATTTTTTCTTTTTCCAGTGAGCATACACAACATTACACTTACAGCATTGACCAGGTGAAGAAGGACCGAAGAAGGCTTCTCAACCAACACAGTGGAACCAATCAAGGATTTTCTACACTGAAGGCTTTACACAGATTCAACAGTATCTGTTTAGGTGAGGGGGTGTGGGTGGGTGTATGCAACATTGTGCAAGATAAGGGTATTTAGGGTGCTGGAACTTTGTCACATGGTCACAACTGTATGTACATTATGGCTGACGATTTTTTTCCTTTCTGTCATTGTACTGTAAGTTGACATTTGTGAATTACCTTATTGTTGATATGGAAGTTATTTGGGTCAGTAGATGGAGTAGAAAGACCAAAGTCATAGGAGGCTGGCGTAGATTTTGAGGCTTTATTTTAGTTTGACAAAATCTGTATTTTTCAAGACCAACCTTCAAAATTGTGCTAACTTTTAGATCATCACTTAATTTACGATAAGTTTGATAAATATATTATCCAAGCCACAAAAGGTCACTCAGTGCCTGTATATACTTAAAGGAATAGTCAGATTCTAACAACATCTTTTTATGACATAAATCAGAAGATATTAACAAAAAAAGGTTATTTCCAAAATTTCAGTTGATTCCAATTTTACGTTTGCAAGTTATGCATGATTAGGTGCATTTGCATTGCCCCTACGTACACAAGACTTTTTGCAAAAAAATGGCTCTCATTTCATAAGGAAGCGATTTCTGCTTAATTCCTTTGAGGAACTGTACTTCTTGGAGGAAAGCTACTAGTAGATGCAACAAATTCAAATTTTGAAAGTTTTGAGAGAGCCCTGTATATGAAATCTTGGAGTATACCTTTAAACTTTTGTCAATATCGACCTGGTCTCAGCGCAATTATTCCCGAGTCATTATTGTCAAAGTTCAAATCCCTCGAAAATGGGACGCCTGACCAGAGGCTTAGCTAAGATTGTAAACAGCACGTCATTTCCACTCCCTTTAGCAAAACTGTCCGTCAAAAATTTGAGATTTTAAAACAATCTTAACTTTTGCTTAAAGTTTCTGCACCTACTGAGAGGTATGTTAATTCAATATGTGAGGTGTGCTAAATCATAAATGGATGATTTATTAGTTTGAACTAGTTTAGAGTTCATAGATATTTGGAAAAATACTTTTATCCAAAGTTAACATTTGTTAACTTCATCAATCCTGCCCATCATGGGAGTAATCTTTCTGTCAAAACGACAGGTATGACGGGTCCTAGCTAATGCCCTGCACTTGACGGGTCTCAAGATTATCACTAAAAGCCACATGTACTCATTTTTTTCTTTTTCCAGTGAGCATGCACAACATTACAATTAAAGCATTGACCAGGTGAGCTAGAAGGACCGAAGAAGGCTGCTCATACAACCAACCAACACTGTGGAACCAATAGACACTGAAGTAACAGATTCAACAGTATGTGTTTAGGTGGGGTGTGGGTAGGTGTATGCAACATTGTGCAAGATAGGGGTGTTTAGGGTGCGTGAACACATCAGAGTGCACATGTATTCAGACTCAATCTATCCCAATGATGCTGATCCTGGGCTGACTCCTGTAGAAATATATGGTGATGGCAATTGTCTTTATAGATCTGCTTCATTTCTGAT
>JXSR01S033968.1:30072-45982 GCA_000969725.1 Ophiothrix spiculata
GAAAGTAGTGTCACGTGAACACTTACTATTTGTTTTTTAGTAAAAAATGCCAATAAATTGTGAGATGAGCTATATACTTCCCGACTTATATCCACGGCAGACAAGTTGCCTGCCTCTAGCTGGTCATCTGTCTAGTACAGACCTTCCTTTGATAAAAACAAGTCTAAAATCGAAATAAATAATTGAATAAATTGCTCAAGTTCAAACTTAATTGTATATATTTATCAGGTCCATGATCCAAACCGGATTTATTGTTTACCACGTCCATAAAACATATGATTTATGTTTACATTATAATATTATCAAAATACAACTGAAATTAAGTTCATGTGTTGATGTAGATCCGTTCACATGTTCTTTAAAAATATAGAATTTCTCCCAGGTATGACGGATTTAATTTTAAATGTTTAAAATTTATATGTAAAACTCAATATTTCCGACACAAAATCAAGAGAGTTGCTTAAAAGGAGTGTAGTGATGCCAATTTGGCTAACATGAAATGCCGGAAATAGTAAGAGAGGTGTGCACTTGCAGATGCATGTTGCCTCTCTTCTGTGCTCCTGTGTTTTGTATAAAATTTGTTGTTTTTTGTTGTTGTATTGTCTTCTGTTTAATATTATTGGAAAGACCTTATCTTCAGGATACTGCTGGATATGAAGAAATTCTATATTTTTAAAGAACATGTGAACGGATCTACATCAACATATTAACTTCATTTCACACAAAGACCTAAGTGATTGCAATTATTGTTATCTTTAAATGAAAAGTGAAATAAGTTGTAAATGATAACGTCCTAATGCAAATGGATGTCAAAGTGGTGTCGTTATTGTAAGTTATCGTTTCAGTAATATAGGAACAAAATTAATTTCAAAATGAACTATCAAAGCAGATTTCTAAAATAAGATTTTGAATTGCCATATACCACAATGTGTACGCATTATACCAATCTATGCACGATATTGCATGCTATGAATATTCTTGCATCTTGTGTTTGTTGCATGTTTCTAGATGAAAGAGAGACGGACAAATGTGAAAGCTCGCCTTGCATGAATGGTGCTACATGTGCGTCGCTGGATACTGCATATGAATGCACGTGTACTGATGAATGGTCAGGAACCAACTGCGACACAGGTATGTTTAACTAGTCCAGTCAGATCATATGTTGACTCACCCCGAAAAGGGGGACTTTGCGACAAAACACCTTTCGAGAAACTGATGAAAATAGGCAGCAAAAAATAAAGAAAATAATAAGAATTTCCAGCAGATTTCCTCAAATTTGATCGCCTTGATCAATTTCAATAAGTAAGGTGTCATTTTGAAGCTTAGAAAATGTTGCAAAGAATGAAATGGTAAAATCAAAATTGATATCATCTGCAAAGTCCCCCCTTTCGGGGTGAGCCATCACAAATTGGAACAAGCTAGAATTGTCTATTGTTTTTATAGACATTGTTAAGCATTAGTCGCTTACATCAATTTATGACTCGTTCTGAATGAATCAAATCGCCTTCCTGATATTGCGACCATTTTCCACGATTGGTGACAATTCATTGTGTTCCCGTCACCCAAATTCTTTGGTAAATTTGGCGTGTGCTTCCAGGATGTTACCGGATGCAACGTTATCATATACCGTTCAGTACACCGGTCGGACTCCGATCGGTGTCCGGTCGGACACCGACCGGTGTCCGATCGGTGTCTGCTGGTACGACGCCGTAAACACATCGTAACCTTGCCGTAAGGTTATGTGACCAGGGTATCCGTCTACTACTTACTATGCACTGAAACATTTTACGATTCCGTTGGTAGCCAGCTCCCAGCCATTTTTAACATTAGGAAGCGTGAACATTTTAGAATACAAACAAACAAAAAATAAGAAAAAAAAATGCAACTTTTATTGGTATGGCTTAGGCTGAACTTTTAGTACCCGATGACGGTACGTGATTAACAACATCAAAGGGTGGGTAAACTTAATCAGCTACCTTATTTGGTTGTAACGTCCCTGAAGATAGAACATATCATGCTGTATCTTGTCCGATGTTCTTTATGCCCTTCCGAAAATTTGTCAAAATCATTTTGAATATCCAAGGGGTAGGTGTGATGTCAAGATAGCTTCCGATTCAACGTGTTCAAAATGAAAGAAAGAACCCGCAAAGATGTTTTCCTTGGGAAATTCCTTTGATGCTAAACTGACAGGTTCTTATCTGTAGGGCTTCCTCTCAGACGGTCGGATGTTGTACACATTACTGCTCTTTGTATCTATTATGTCTTACAGTCAATTTTGATAACAACACATCGCATTATGAGTAAAAACTCAAACGCATATTTCTTGTGAATATCAGTAAATATTGTAAGCTTTACCCCGTAATTGTTGTATTAATCTAATCTTCTTGCTTGGAATAAATATGCATGAAGATATAAAATAGATACTTGTTGCATCTTGGAACTTAAGTTGCCTGTCATATGACTGAATCATCATTTTGACAAAACCTAGTATCTAATCGAAGAAAAACGCTTTGTTTTTGTTTTGGATTTCATCAGACCAAACAAAAATTAGAAAACAAAAGCCCAAATTTGTAAATTTTTACTTTAAACTATCAGTAGAACGTTTTCTAAAGATGTTGCCTGTTTTCAAACGATTGTTTATTTAGTTTTTACTGGATTTACTAAAGTGAAATGTGAATACCTCTTGAAATCGAGACACCCGAATTGTTACAAAATGAAATTACAGAATTATTTTTTAACATTGTTGTTTTCACTCTAACTATATTGCTAACATTTACTGTTTTCTTTTCTTATGATCAGATGTTGACGAATGTACTGCAAGGACCCCATGTCAGAATGGAGGAACGTGTTCGAACACAGAAGGCAGCTATAATTGCACATGTCCTGAGAGTTGGCATGGGCGCAACTGTGAAACAGGTAAAAAGGCATATTTCGTCATATGAGTGCAAGAAAGTTGTATCTGCAATGGCTGCCCTAAGTTATAATCATTTTACACCTTGTCACAAGAATCTGAAAAATCCCTCAAAATGTCCCTGTCTTATGTCAGTGGTTCTTGAAATGGTTCACCTGAAGAACCAATTCAAGAACCACTGACCAAAGATCTGAGTGTTCAATCCAAATTTATGACATAAGGCAGCTATTGTAGATACAACTTTCTTGCACTCACATGACGATTTTTTATCATCTAAAAACCACGTGTCCCAAAATGGTTACATGCAGGGAAATAGTCCTATGCAAAAGGTATAGCAGTTGGAGAAATTAAACTTGAAAAAATATAATACCAGGTATCTCCTAAAATGGTTGCTTGTAAGAAAATATTCGTTTGCAAACCATCGTTTTAACTATGCAAAAATAATGAATATGGACCACGCATTTGTGCAATCGCTGTTTGGTCACCATGAAAAAGTATTCATTTGTAGCCAAATGCATATTATTGGTGGCGCTATTTATATAAATCAAGTTTTCGGATTTTATGAATCTATGAGCCTTAGTTTTGTCATTTTAACACATGGATAATGTAAAGTAGGCCAAACATAAATTTTATGAATTTTAAATTCACGTACAACATATTTAATTTATGCAATATGCATATAAATTAAAAAACGAAAATAAATAGAACTTAATAAAATCTCAAAATATGGGCTGACAATGATTTGGATCTAAAATGGGCGTTTTTTGAGAAAACAACATAATATTAAATAATGGAAACAAATTTGACAGTTCAACACCTAATTCCAGAACTAATTTTAACACTTTTAAGGACCTGCATTTCTTGTAGCAGTACACTTTTGTCAAACATTAATAAATGAACACATCAAACAACAGTGATGCACTAACGATATTCTAAAACTCTTTATGCACCTAATTGTTAACCCTAACGCCACCGAACCTCACAAAATCCCATTCCACAAAATCAAGAAAATCGCCTAAGTCCAAATACGTCATAGACCGGAGTCAGCTATGACCACGGAATCGCTGCCATGGCAGCGCCTGCTCAGTGGCTTGACATAGTTATAATCGGACTGGGAAGCGAGAGGTCCCGGGTTCGAATCCAGGTGAAAACCCGTGATTTTTGACTTTAAAATTTCCGAGGAGATAGTTTTTAAACGGAATGCAGATCCCCCTTATTAGCATAATTGATATACTAGAAGATGAATCATAAGGCCCAGATACACATCGTCATTTTTGTAGCCATTTTCATTCAGAATTTTATCATTGGTGTAAATTTTCTACAATGGAGTAAACTGTTAATTCTGAATGAGGATTTTCATTCTAAATTTTTACGCTATGAAGAATTTATTATTTTTCACCCCATTGCACATTTGCAAGTGCTTACTGATGGGTAATATAATGTTTGATATTGATTCTAAAGCTGGCCTTGGGTCACAAATAGGTCCCTCAAATATCATGGATCTGTTACATATTACCCTAAACGAATTGTAGATGACGTGCATTTTTGCTAAAACTTCTTTACGTATTGGGGACAGTTTTCTTTACGTATTGGGTATCATATGAAAAGTCTATTCATACTCTATTTATGTACAAAAATTGAACTTCTCATGAGTTTAATTAATGAAGTTATACTTGAAAAAGCAATTAGGGAACACGATGGATCGGGTGGAGGAGGCGACGGTGGAGGAGGCGCGCATAGGATTACATGCAAAAGTGTAAGAAAGAAACACATGTATTATTAAAAATAAAAATGCTGGGATCATAATTTTTTGCATATACTTCAATGAGATATGTATAATGCTAAATCGTGTATCGAATATTGACAAGTCATCCAAATTTTGTCGTTTCTTAATGGTTTATATGGGGGTAATTTTCTCTATACATTACTGTACAAAACATGCATTTACACTTGAAAACTTTAAAAACGACATATCCATTGACCAAGTCGACGTAAATGGTAAAAGTTATACATTTTTCAAAAGGAAATTTCTCGAGGAATCCAATTATGTGATACATTTTTAGGTAGTCTATACATGAAAAATCTTTTGATCGATAAATGTCCCAAAAATTAATGAGTCGTTTCATAGATTTTGACCATCCTCAATATTTTGACCACAATGAAATTGGTTACAAAATGAACTATTTTATGGAAAGCTATCATTACATCCTTCAAGTAATGTTTGTGTCATCTGGATACACCTTTCCCCAGCAAAATCTCATTGTGCCAAGTTGGTTGACCAAAATGCACATTTATTTTATTTTGCACCCTGTGTAATTTTGACCCATCCCTAAAAATTAGACTTATTCAGGTAAAATTGAAATCCTCGGAAAGTAAGCTTTCCAGCAATATCTAATTTTGTAGGATATAGGTGTTTATATTCAGAGTTACGATCCGTTGAATATAAATTGGCATGGTTTTACCAATGTTTTTGTGTGAAACATAAATATGATCAGTTAATGACTTACGTCCAGCTAGATCTATACATGGTAAACTAATCTTTTCTTGCAATGATGGTTATAATTGACACAATGGTGAAATTGTTCATTCAGCATGAAAGTTTACACCATTCTTTAAAACTAATCACCACGAGAAAGATTCTGAATGAAAATGTCTACAAACTACAAAAATGACGAAGTGTATCTAGCCTGTAATTGAAATTATGAAAAATTACTAAATTTGTTTAAATATAAAGTGTGATTGTACACAAAGGTTGCACATTACAATTACATTCAACGGGCATGCTTACAATTTTGTTAAATTAAATTTACATTAAAATGCATTTCGTAGGTATCTATCTTTGTTGATAACTCAACAAATAATAATACTGTGATGTTGAAATTTTATAAGCATCTAGGAGAATAATGTAATGTAATTGTATTTATAATTTTTGCCAAGTATGATTTCACCAACTGCTTTGTGGTTTTTTTGCATACAATTATTTTCAACAAGTAACCATTTTTGGACACCCGAGCCCAAATTCATGAAACCCCGCTAACTACTGCTAGCCCACTGCTAATCTATTGTATATGACAGGTAGACAAAGAGTTAGCAGCCAACTAGAGTTAGCGGTTTTTCATGAATGGGTCCTGGTACATGGTGTCCAAGAAAAAAACCTTACAATCTTTGTGTGTAATTTTCTTGGGTTTAACGGATAGTTAGAAATTATTTAATAATTGTATATTATAGTCCATGAATTGAATTTATATGCCGCTAGTTTCATTTCAATCGGCAGTGTACAACAAAAGTTATATAAATAGCGCAACCAATAATGTGCATTCTGCTTTAAATAAATACTATTTGATGGTGATCAAACAGCGGTGTCTGAACTACATACAATTTGTTTGGTTGTTTTGAAAAAAAAATGCCTGAATGGTGTTTTTGGATGTTTGAAAAAAAAAACCAACTAAACTTTCTTCGTAACAAATATATTAATATTATTCTTCTGTCGTGTATGAATTGAATTAATGAATAAAACGAATTTCAGAATAGCAATAGTTTTGAAATACTAATAATACCTACATTCTTTTCATAGCTTGTGAGGACTCCAACGAGAATTGTGATTTTTGGGCTGGTGTTGGGGAATGTATAGCCAATCCACGCTATATGGAGGACTACTGCAAGCTCAGTTGTGGTGTTTGTCAAACGTATGGTGAGTACTTGCTATAACAATTGAAAACAAAAACATTCAAACACTAAAAGAATAGTTTGAAAGAATAGAAAGCTGGTTTTAAAACTGGTAAAGGATAATGCTTGCGGATCCAGTCTTGTTGAATTGCCTTTAGTAAAGAAATGAACTTGAAAAAGATTGCTACTTGATTTGCAAAACATTTTTGTTACATTTTTCAAGATCATAAAGCAATTACACTCTTTTATACTGCTAAAGGTCCATAAATAAAGACATGGCAACACATTTTCTGAATCGAATTTGCATCAAGCCTTTGCATCGGGGCACGAGATTAGAATTCCTGATTTCTTTTCTCACGAAGTAAGGGCTAAGAGTAAATTGTACTTTAATTTTGTAGTGAATTGTGTAGGGAAAGGACATCTTTCTCTTTCTCTTTTTCTTTCTATCTTTTCTATTTTCGGCATCTTTTCAAAGATGCATTGGCTAGCATGCATAGATTAGCCATTTCTGGCTATCCAGTTTGGTACTTTTGTATGAGCTTGGAAGAGACCATGAGTTCATCATGGATCTAATGGCATATGTCCGTCACGGACCAACCGAGGTAAACAAACAGACAAACATATGTAAGATCTTGGACTGGGTCCCGATCGTGCCATTTGGTAAATTTGGTAAAAGGGTAATTTTGATGTTTACTTTGTGAGTCATAATGAGATGTACTGCAATTGTACAGCAGTACTTGAAATACTCGTACTAGTAGTCGTATTGAAATGATTCATGTT
Organism: Ophiothrix spiculata; assembly: GCA_000969725.1. NCBI lineage: Eukaryota > Metazoa > Echinodermata > Ophiuroidea > Amphilepidida > Ophiotrichidae > Ophiothrix > Ophiothrix spiculata. Next base: position 37,430 of record JXSR01S033968.1, read on the forward strand.
AAAATCTCACTGATGGCAAAAGTTTCAATTGAGTGCAAATGTACTTGTATGAGCACAAAATCGGTCAAGGCACAACTAACTTGGTCACAGTGTGTACCAAAATAGGTTACCTGTATACCACATGCTGTAATCATGGTACTTTTTGGCATCTACGAAGGCAATAAATCTGAATTTAAAGTTTTGGATTGTCGGCCACACAGGAGATGCAATTGCAACTTCAGAGGCTATACTTCACTCATTTTCAAAAGACGTGTTGTTGAAATGAAATTTTCTTCATTATGATTAGACGCATAACATATAATTGATGGTTCAGGGACGCCATGTATATCGAGGAAGCTTGTCATAGGTTCAAATCAAACATTAACTATTTAACTTGCTGGAAAAAGACAAATCTTTCCTACAACTTTTTTCGGGTATCTTCACTACCCATAGGGTATGTTCACTATGTCGCCACAAGTCATATTAGTCATGCATATTGCAGCAGGGTAAATTCACTCATGTGTCGGGTAAGTTCGTACATAGACAAACTTTATTTCAAGTTTATGGCATGATCTTTGTTGACGATAGCGATCTTACCCACCTTAAACTGTGCCTGCCCTCAATTTTGATCGTTATATGCACAATTCATTGTCCAGAAGTATTCATGAATTTCAGGATTCCAAGTGATTGAAGTTACCCGACTGCTCGAAATTTCCCGAATTGACCCTAATACCTATACATGAATCCAATATCACGTTTATTTGGTTACAATAGTTTTGAAATAATAAAAGAGTAAAAAAAAAATGGTGAACCAATAGCATCATTAGATATTCAGGGATGCACAGTTTTATTTGTAAAAATTGAATTGTAATAGATTGTTATTTTATATTAAGAATTATAATTATATTTTTATCTATTAATTTATTTCAAGTTTGTGAGGACAAACATGAAAATTGTGTCAAGTGGTCGAAAATAGGAGAATGCAAAACCAACCCGTTTTTCATGCTGGCAAACTGTCATAAGAGCTGCGGAGTATGCATTGATGGTAAGCAGAGTTATGTACTAAAAGATTTACGCAACAAGCGTGTATAATTGTATGAAATTGTTTATACAAACAATATGAAAATGGATGGGTGTTTGTTTACGACGTCCTGTATTTATAGTTACAATTAAAATAGAATGAGAAAAATATCACGGCAACGGGGCAACGAGGAAGAAAAAGAAATTGAGAAAAATGTCTCGGCAACAGGGCATCGAGGAAACGAAGAGAATAAATAAAATTAGAAAAATATAAATGCAACACGGCAACAAACAAACAGCAAACCCATTATTCCGGAAAAAAATAGAATGAGAGAATATCACGGCAACGGGACAACGAAGAAAGGGAAATTCAAAATGAGAAACTCATTACGACAACAAGGCATTGAGAATGAGGAAATATTTAAAAAAAATGAAATGAGAAAATACTAAGGCTACAGGGAACGAAGAAACCAAAAAAAAAATCAATTGAAAAAATGTCAGGGCAACAGGGTAACTAGAATGTTAAATCTTTTAGAATAAAAATTGTCAGAGCAACAGGGTAACGAAAACCAGCAATGACAAGATGAGTTGTTGTCTCGTTGCCGTAACAATCTTTTCATTTGATTTTTACATTATGGAGTTTGTTTCTTCGTTGCCGCATTGCCTGGATTTTCTTAACTTCGTTTATTTTTATGTTTCCTCGTTGCCCCATTGACGTAATATTTCTGTCATTGTTATTCTTTTTTCAAAGTGAAGGGTTGCTGTTCCTACGTTGCCTTGTTGCCTTGATATTTCATCTTTGTATATGTTCCCGTTTTCTTGTTGCCTTGTTGCCATGGCAAATTTCGTACTGCAATTTGTTTTTAAATGTGCCATGAAAATGACATTTTTGATAGGTTCGTATTCTGGTTGTTGTTAGGTTACGGGCTGTATGCAAGTGCGTGGTTGCCGACAAAAGAAATAACGCACCTGGGCCCATATTCATAAAATCTTGCTAACCATAGTTGACAACTAAAATGCCCTTAAGTTGCCTGATAACTCTAGTTGCTGGCTATTTGGTATTCATAAAACCAAACTAGTTTGAAGGTCACGTTAGTTGTTTGCCAAAGTTTAGAGTTGATCCGGAGTACTTCTAAGTCACTAGTTGAAAACTAAGTAGGGCCTTTACATGCCTACTGCCACAATACTCTTGCAATATCTTTGGACATATTTATACAGTAGCATCTTTTTGAGGTTTAGACAAATTCTGATATTCAATGGCGACAATTATGCAACATTAAGGAAAAATACACGTTATTAATGGATTAAATATAACAAATTTATGCACCTTTCTGCAGGTAACACTGTAAAATGGAAGACATGTAAACATAAAAATGAAAATGAAAATTGATCGTACACATTTTCGATTTAAAACCTAAATTATTTAATAATTTATTCAGAAATGTATAAATCTAGTTTCTAATATAGGCTTTTAATAAAGTTTTTCTTTTTCTGTACAAATGCAAAATTTCCTTTTCTCAACTTTATAACATGTTTTTTAGCATTGACATCTTTTGGGTGAGTCCAAAGCTTGAGGATTGCTGAAATTTTATTTGGATTTTGTCTTTTTCTAACTGATCAAGGTTACAGTCATCATTAATTTATAATTATTACCAAACTAGAGCAAAAATTTAAAATATGATACCCTATTTCCATATTTAAATCCCAAAATTATAACATTTTCATATCGTTTGGTTTTGGCTTTGGTTTTATATTAAACAAAAATGCTTTGAAGTGTACACAAAATATTATGGATAGAGAACTTTTTGACATGAATCAACCACACTTTCTTTTCTTTTTTAAAGTAAATCAAATGCTGAACAAACATGGCAAATGTTATTCTTCTTGAGATTTGACCTTTTATTTTATGAATTTTAAAAATTGGCATGCTTGTGTAATACTAGTAATATTGCAAATGACTTTCACAGTTATATATGATTCCTATAACATTAACGTCATCTACTATTACTTAATCCTTCATCCTTCCATGTTTCCATTGTTATTACAATAACCTTATGGATATTACACCCAAACACCCAAAGTAGCAAGCAACTAGTTTTTTCCTAGCTGTCAACTATGTAGCAATGTTCTAAGTAAGGTTTTATGAATATGAATTTAGTTGCAAACTCAATAGTTTGAAACTAGGGTTTTTAGGATTCAAACTAAGGCTTAGTTGATTGCTAGCTAGTAAGCTTTTATGAATATGGGCCCTGAAAGCCAAACTCAAATTGGGCATGTTTTAAAAGTTCAATTCGATATTGCTTGTAGATATTTCTCAAAATGTAGACTTTAGAAATACGCGGAGTGACAACAATTCCCCGATTTTTTTATCAAAAAGGGTGAACTTAAAGTATAAAAGTATGCCCAGGGTCAGTTTCTGTTTCATTTTTGAAGAACGCTCCCTGGGGTTAACGTAAGTATTATCACTGAGATATTAAATTTGCATTACAACCGACCCAAGAGAGTTACCAAAACTAACACAATACAATGAGGAAGTTGAAGATGAAACTTTATCAGAAACGAAACTCAAAATGCACTTATTTATTTATTTACATTTATACTAATTGGCAAAAGCCATGACAAACCCAATAGTGAACACACTAAATTAAAGGGATGCATAAAACATCAAAGCAGAGGACAAACACACAAAAAAATAGATTAAACAAATCAAATGAGGTGAGATTAGAAGAGAAAAATAAGGAGAAACACGGGGAGACCAAACGAATGAGACAAAAAAAAATGACAAAGGGAACCTGGCTACAAAAGGTGGTGACAAACAGCAGGTTTGAAAGCTGACAAGGAGGGGCACTTGACGACATCCTCCGGAAGATAGTTCCACATGGCGGGCACAAAAGAATAGAAAGACAATTTAGAAAGAGTCAGCCTGCAGAAAGGCGGGTCAAGTGAGAGACTATTGAGGTTACGAAGAGTCGGTTTCGGATGTGGTCTGAATGGGTTTGGAGAGGAGCATAAGTTGTTCTGAATCTTGAAAAGATGGCACAAAGCAGCAATGTCATGGCGCTTGGTTAAAGAAGGCAGATTGGAGTCAAGGGTGAGGTCTTCATGGGATAGGGTGATGTTCAGCGGATGACATGTTATGCTTCCATACTCCAGGGTGGGCAGGACAAGAGCAAGGTATAGAAACCGCCGGGTTGAAGAAGATGCACTATTGAATGTTCTGTGAATATAGCCGATGATTCTCCTGGCTTTCTTGCAGATGTAGTCAATGTGGACGTTCCAAGACAGACCTTCGGAAATGTGGATACCAAGAAATTTCACAGAGGAAACTCTTTCGATCACCTGTTTGTTTGTTACTTCATTAACAGAATAAATAATGGTTTTATCATGTTTTATCAATAATGTAACAACAATTTGGATATGCTCTCTCATGCTACTGTTACAATTATTTTGTCAATGTTACATCATACAAAACGAAGGGGTATCAAAAAGTTTTAAAGATCACCATGAAGAAATACTTCCAGGAAACTAATTTTATTATGTGACCATTACGTCATCTTTACAGAGTCACTTTGCAAAGTAATACATTTCTTCCGCTTAAGGCCTATACTGTCTACAGACTGACTTTGTAGAGGTCCTCTTTTAGCCAAAGATCCATATTATTGTATTTTGCTAAAATAAACGTCACAGTGAAGTCATTTTTGACCGATTTCCATAATTTTGGTATCAATGGAAAAAGGAGATTCAAACCTATACCATAATATCAAACCTATGGAGCGTATCATCATAGAATTACTGGCTGTAAACCTTCAAATGTTCAGATTTAATTTTGCCACATATCTTTGATTTCGCCATCAAGTTTATATGGTTAGCGGAGGCAGATTGTTGACATCTATCGACAATTGTATAGAAAGTATAAATGCCATTGATATCATTTTTATACGCAAGGACAAGTGACCATCGTGACAAAAGTTCATTGATATAGCTCTTTTTCTTCTTGGTGATCTTTACAACTTATTGATACCCCCTCGTATACCTTAAAAGCATGTTATATTTCAGGGTATTTCTGAACATACTAGTACTCTATTATGTACAGTATGTGTAGTATATATATTTTGCAAACGTCAAACGTCAAATTACTTTTATCTTCTTATTGAAATGGAATTATTTCAATATTTGAATAAATAAAAACATTTTATTCTGTGTGATATTATCTTTGCAGACGAGTGTGCAAGCGACCCGTGTCTAAACGGCGCCACCTGCATCGATGGAGAGAACGAATACAACTGCACATGCGCACCTGGGTTTGAAGGCATTAACTGTGAAATAGGTAGGATCTGATGATCAAGTTTCATCTCATCGATATAAAAAACAAACTGAGGAACATTCTCATAGTTATAGCATGGAATAAGTAGATGAGAAGGAACCACAATGATTTCAATCGGTCATACAATTATCCACTTTGCTATTCATGTGAAGAAAAGGAAGGTTTATCGATGAGCAATCACTTCGATTAGGTTGACCATATTCCATTTGACGCTATTTACTGGAATATTATCTAACAATTTACAAATCTATGCACGAACAATAATACCAACACATGAAGTTTCATGGGGGCCTCTTTACTAATATAAGAAACTACTGTGAACCTTACAGCATGTTTATTTGATGTTCAGCAGATTCTCATATATCAAATTTAATGACTGGAGGACAAATTATATCTTTGATCAATCAATGACATATTTTGTAATGTTCCGGTGATCTCCGGGGAATGATTGTTGTCGTCTTCGTTTGGTACGAAGCTATTACCTATACATACATATTTCTAATAAGTGTCCAATGCTGCCCATTAATAAAATAGAGCATCAAAGTTGGACACATCTTGCGAAAACTTGGTTGGAAAAGCGCGGATGGGTGAATGGAACATCCACTGCAAACATTCGAACCATAATTAAATGATCCATTAAATTGCTACTTCAGATTTATGACGAGCAATTAAAATTGAAAGAGCGGCAGATGGATTGATGCTTTGATCAATCTTTGTTGTGATTCCTTCTCATCTATTTATTCCAAGGTTAGGTAAGTTTGCTGTATTATTGCCGAACGACCATCACCTTATCTAACCGGACTCTCACCCACGACGTTTGAAACAATATATATGTATACCTTTAGTTGTCTAAACCGTTCACGTAAATGTCTATGTAATGACCTGCTTTGGTCCAATTATTGACGGTATACATGTCCGATTTACGTGAAAGTTTACGGGAACGGTTAAGACAACTAATGGTGTGTGTCTAATAAGTCAAAGTCGTTAACCACCGACCGCTACAAGACGTGGCTACAAATAAGAATAATTTTTTTCTACTTATTTTAGTAAATTCAAGGTGATCTTTCATTTTCTAATTAAATGTTTATTATTGTATAAAGACAGAAAAAATTGTTACTTAGATGATACTAAAGAAGGTCTAGGTCATTTGCATGGAAATCAATTTAACAAATGCAAGTGCAATCTCAGGGACCAACCTGGAACAACAATTACATTTTGTTAAAGCAGATTCCTGGCACTTTAATGAAGTCAACCTCTCTGACTCCGAATAGAGTCAAACATGCTAGACCCTCTCTCAGTAGGACAGCCAGCGGACTTTTGCGTCAACATTTTTAAACATTACGCGGTGTCCAGCGTAGCCTTACGCAGCAGTTTTGGCAAGCAAAAATAACCCCAAAAGGTAAATATTTTTCAAAAATATCGTTCTCGAATTTGCATTCTTGAAAACAAATGCTTTGAACAGGATTATGTTGCAAAGACTTCAAATTATATGGTTATTTAAAATAATTGAGATTGAAGATGTTTTAATACTTGATCATATAACATTTTTCCCATTTTAACGGCAAGAAAACTCCACAGAATTACCCTCATGTTCAAACCGACCCAGTCGAACTGCGTTTCATCTATATTTTCAAAATTACGAGGTGCCCATCTCTGAATTTGTGGAAATATAACGATCTGTTGCTGATCTGCAACCTTTTCCTAATAGTTTTTCCAAAATCACGTTGGATATTTGACAAGAAAGGATTTTGTTGATGTTTATTTGATTTCTCAATATCATGTCGCTATTTTTATCCCATCAGTGTACTTCTTAATTTTGGGCAGTATCGCGTGCGCGTAATTAGAAGGATAAACACGTATATTTTTCCGCGTTGCGCTACTCCACGCGGGTTTTCTAAACATCGCGCGGTGGAAATACGCGCTTGCCTCTCAAAGACAGGTAAAAATGGCGGTAAAATGTGAATAATCGAAGGCTAATGTTATCTGGAGGGTGCCCATCTCTAGAATTAAGCGGCTTTTATAAATCAAAGTTTGTTCTCTTGCGAATTAAAATAATGTTGAATACTGTAGAGCGTTGGATGTTTCACTATTCAGAAAACAAAAATGAAAACAAACTTTTTAGTTTCAAGTCGTAATTTTACAACAAAAACTTTAGATGAAGATTGTACAACTATAACTATAAAAAGAATTTTTCCTGAACTTTAATGTGATAACTTTGGAAATCTAGGGCGATGAACAGAATTGTTTTTATTGATTAAGGAAAGTATTTCGAAATATTGCGGGAAACAACATCATCTTCGATCCCAAAAGTGCGCAGTTCAGCGCTGCAAAGTCCTCGTGTTTAATAATTTGGTCGGCATCCTTTCATCTCGCGTTTTGGCTGTCCTACTGTCTGAGTGTCATCGGAGAGAAAAATGTGCGTGCAGGGAATGCAAGTGACGTCATGTCCTACAAATAGGCTACTTCTGCGTATCCAATAGAGGGTTTGCACGACGCGACTCGCAGACCGTTTTCGCCGCCATCTTGGTGACTTTGGTGGAGGCTGAGTACTTTGTGAAGTAAACAAGACATCAAAATCGGCTATAACTTGTGATTAACTTCAAATCATGACCTGAAAATTAAACTAAATAAATGTAGTGTATATTCTTGTGATTATTAGTCGTGATCTGGTATCGTGATACTGCTAAAAGATTATAATATGACGGGACTTTTTGTTTGCCGGCCCATGAAAATGGTGTTGTGAGTACCATGTGACGTCACGTGCAAACCCTCTTTAATGTAGTCTAAAAGTACCACACATTGAACCATATCTATGCCCAGAGAACGCAAGGACACAACTTGCGCGCAGCGTGGTATATGGTCCTTTGCTTTTTGGTACTGAGACATGCAAATGTAGTTTGGTTTAGTTGTGGCCGCCGTCTTGATAAGAAATTTAGAAACGTCATCAAGTTGAAAATGACACAAAAATAAAGGTTTCGTTCAATCCGTACTATGATACCATGTGACGAATGCATGCATGACAAGAACAATATCATGAATATTATACACATTGTAATTAATTTAACAAATGCAAGTGCAATCTCAGGGACCAACCTGGAACAACAATTACATTTTGTTAAAGCAGACTCCTGGTACTTAATGAAGTCAACCTCTCTGACTCCGAATAGAGTCAAACATGCTAGACCCTCTCTCAGTAGGACAGCCAGCGGACTTTTGCGTCAACATTTTTA
>JXSR01S033969.1:30986-41239 GCA_000969725.1 Ophiothrix spiculata
AAATTGATTATATCAGGAATTGAATGGTTTCGCTCAAGTGACTATTGATTTAATCAATAAGTCTATAATTGCACTTTATTATGTTTTGTCTAATCCAGGAGTCTAATCTTCTCAGTTATGATTTCAAACAATGAGATGATATTCACACATTTATGTGTATTTAGATATAATCGGGGATCTAATACATCTTCTAAAGTATTATACCCAAATGTCTCTCTTAATTTTCATCTTCCTCCGTTAGCGTGATCGGTTAAGGCGCCGGCTTGTACAATTTTCTCTGTAGTCAGTGGTTTCAGTGGTTCGAGTCCCGGCAGGACTAAGTGCAATTTTAGAAAATTTAAATTAAATTGAAAAATAAAAAACAAATTTGATAAAATCAAATAAAATGAAAACGTCAGATTAAACTTAACCTAAGATCTTATCTGCTTGATTGTTTCAATATATCGCCCTCTATAAAATCGCGGACGCAGAAAAAAATTGGAGCCAAGATTTTTGCCGAGTGTCACCTCCTATATTCATCTTCCTTGGTTCAACCCTCTATTATCACGTACTTATGGTTGTTAAGAGGGTAATCATCATAAATTCTTGAAAGTCGTGATATCTATAAAGGTTAACTTTGAAAATTATAATTCTAGTCCTTGAGTTAACAATTTCAGAAATAAATTGAGGTTTTAAAATAGAAATAATACATTGCATCCTAAAATGTTTACATTATTGAAGAGAGAAACTTATAAATGTATGCTGGTCAATTCAAATTCACTATGGGATTGAAAATTAACAATATATTGATGATTTATTTAATCCAAAAAAATGCAAATATATGATAAAATGACCATGACCATTATAAATCCCAGTTGTCAACTCGTAATCCAACCCTCAAGAAATTGTCAAGAGTAGAGACAACTTGTTTTCAAACTGTATATCGGAACGGACAATGTTGTCATCAAGTCTTTAATTTTGCACTACACCGCCCTGGAAGATTAATAACTAGAAACGTTTTTTAATCCTATATTTTAGGCAATTTTTGTCATGTTGGAGCTACTTCCGAATTGAATTCCGGAAAAATCCGACGGATGCATTTTTCATTTTCTATTTTTTCAATAACAAACTAAAGCATTACATACTGAAAAAATGACTGAATTAAATTTGTAGAACTTTAAACTAAATAATTCACTGATAAGAAGCTGAAAAGATAATGTCACTTTTCAAAGGTTGAATTTTATATTCATTCACTTTACTTCAATATTTTCGCCATTTTCTAAGTTCTCTATGGCAAAATTAACCGACAAAATCTCAAAATGTGTCCTATGCAACATTATTAAATTAGGATATTGTTTACAACACGATGTCTTTTTTCAAATAAGACACTTAATTTTATGTTGCATAGGGTGGAATTGGAGGATTATTACATCAAAAATAACATGTCGACTCGGCATTTTTCGGCTTGTTACAGCGTGGTCTATACGGGTGAAGTCGGCCCATTGCGGATCTATCCATGTGTAAAAGCAGTGATCGTAGTATTAATGTGACCTTTATGTTTACCGCAGACTTTAAAATTGATATGATTCTAACGTCAAGCTGGGCTCAGAATTCTCGGCTGCAAAGAGACTAATTGTAAAGGCTATTGACACGCATTTGACGCATCAGCAAATAACTATGCATATAACAAAACATCAAAGACGGCCCAGGGGTAGCCAAATATTGAGGACTGACTATGAATGATGCCAGAATTATGGGATTATGTTAATCAAATAATAGTAGCTTATTATTATGGCTGAGGTGTAATATTATGATCTCAAAAAAATAAATGCAACATCAATAAATCAAATTATGGACCTTCCTTTGCAGAAGTTTCGATAATACACAACTGTTCACTTTACCCTAGACAAATAGCTACAAATGATATGAGTAACCCGAAGGTAGCCGTGATTTAAATACCATACCCGGGTACTACTTTGACTAAGAAGTAGTAACTAGATAGATGGTAATTTCTTGCTCTGTATATAAAAAATCATGTGACAATTCAGCCCCCCAGTTCAACTCATATAGTGAAGAAGTGCGAGTTCCCCGCTTAGCCCCGGGCATTCCAAGGGCAAGCTTCACGAGGTTGCCAGTAGAATATTGGGCAAATTAGGTAGTGTAGGGAAAAATCGGGAGAAGCTTCTAGGGCGGTGTAATTTTACACGAACATATTTGCACGAATATGTTTACATATTCAGAAAGATAATTTTTTAATATTTGTCTATCCTTTACAAATCTGACAAAGTTTTAAATTTATCGGTTAATAAGTACTTCTAATTTGACAAAAGATTCTGCAGATGAACAATCAATGTTATTGAAATAAAATTATCATAAATGTGTTGTGTCAAAATTGGGATAAAATTATTGAATTTATCATTAAATGAAATTATGATACAATCACTTTATTTTAAGATGAACTTAAATGTTAAGGAACAAATATGGCCATGACTCTACATTATTTAAATGAATAAATGGAAAACATTACAAAGACACTATGACGGAATATTATCCTGAGGAAAAAGGCCCGTCTGATACAACTGACATTATCATTTTCACCTCTGTATTTTCGTCTTGATCTTTTGTCTGCATGGACAGTTATGCACTACATGTTTTGTTAATTTGCTAAACATTCGTCTAGGAACACAAAGGATTTACAGAAGTAATCTAATAGGGGTTATGATAGGTAATCTACCTGCTTTCATTTCCTGTTGTTCAACCTATCAGTGGGTTTGACATTTTGTGTCGCAAGATAACTTATGTCATAAAAATTCTACCCACTATATATAAGTCAGAGTCAGAAATGCCAGTAAAGATATAATGCCCTATATCGTATTATAACACTGTTGTCATGGATTAGACCTTGTTTAGTTGTAGACACAATGGAGGCTAGTCGTGGTTGTGTATACCTTAGGTGCAAATGAAAGCAACATCTCCTGTGCCTAATAGGTGCCTGGGTAAATAGGGGTAAACATTTTACCCATGTTGTGATATTATCTATTTAGGAGACTTACTAAGAAAATCTGAAAATCATAACATTTTCAGAAATAAGACAATGGAAACCCAACAGTAAACACCTGATAAAATGGCGATGAAATGAATGTCCGTTATAAACCCCAGCTGACAACTCATAATCCAACCTGCGAGAAATTGTAAAGACAACTTTTTGTCACTTCAAACTGCATATGAATTGTTTATTAGAAAAAACATTGTTTTCATCGCGTCTTAACCTTTGCACGAACATATGTATCTTTTTATATTAGAAAAAGAGGAGTTTGATATTGTTCTATCTTCAATAAATTTTAAAACATTATAGCTTAAATTTGAACAACCTCTTATTAAGAACTAATGTTATTGAAGTCAAAAAAGTATTGTGTTGAAAAGTCGGACAAAAAATTCAAATAACTCTTAAATTCATCATTATATAAAGGATATAAGCATATAGTTAATAGTAAAAAAACGAGATAAACCAAATATATCAATGATTCTGCATTCTTTAAATGTACTAATAAAAAAGCAATATTACGAAGCCACTGTACCATTATTCTGCGGTAAGAGACCTGTCTGATACAATTGACATTATCATTCTAACCCTCGGGTTCTTACCTCAGAGTGGGACGGAAATCTGACTTTTCCGTTTTACTTTTTGTCTGCAATGAGCAAGGACACATATGCCCTGTTGTCCTATGTTTTGTTATTTTGTTAAACATTCGTCTAGGAACACATAGGATTTATACAGTAATCAAATAGGGGGTCGTGATAGGTAATCTACCGGCATTTATTTCATGTTTTTCTACCTGCAAGTGGGTTTGACATTTGTATTACAGGAAAACTTAAGTCGTAAAAACTCCTACCCACAAAAATATTGGAAATCCAAGTACCAGTAAAAATATAAATATGTTTTCAAACATCATGTCCCTCTATTACCTCTATTAAAAATACATTTTACCTTTGTTGTTAATCAGTTGCGGACACAAGGGGAGGCTAGTGAGGATATCGTGGTTGTGTACCTTAGGTGTAAATGAAAGGCACATTTCCTGTGCCTAATAGGTACCTGGTTAAGCAAGGGAAAACATTTGACCCTTGTTTTGATCCGGGATGGTGATATTTTCAACCCTTTAGATGTTTTATTATCATGATTATAGAAGTAACGGCATGACAGTAATTTTCATTGAGTCCGGAAAACCAAATAATTTACTTATGGCAAGTTTCCATTTGTTCTGCACAATATCACAGCATGTCAACTGTTCTTACATCCACACAATTCATATTTCCCATCAATATATTTAATCTACTTTGCCATTGATGAAGTAGAAGGTTGTAGAAAAAAGTGACAAACAAAGGCAAAATCACCTCGTCACATTCGTTATCAATTACCCCAAGAACACGAAGATGATATTTAACAATGTGAACCGAACGTTTAAGTGTCTTATTATTTTTATTTTCGCTCAGTATATATGGTTGAAATTGTGATAAAATTCTACAACACAGAATCTGCTGGAAATTCTTTTATTTTCTTTATTTTTTGCTGCTACCTATTTTCAACAGTTTCTTGAAAATGTTCTGTCGCAAAGTCCCCCCTTTTCGGGGTCAGCCACCACAAATTTGTTTAAACACACATTGGAAAGTCATCATATAAATACAGCACAAATAAGTATTTCCATACGTCTCATTAGTTAAAGAGGACCTGTTCTATAAAAAAAAGTATTTAGTATTTATTTAGATCTTCTTTCTGTTATCATCATTTGATTGTATGGGTTAATAATCAAATTGTTTTGTTTTTGATTATATTTTCAATTGAAAAAGAAACCTTATAAACAGATACAACCTACAATCCCGGAAAAAAGTCTTGACACAATTATCTGTGCATGTCATTGATTTCTCACGCTTTCCCCGTTCCCCACTCAATGTTGATCCGAACACAAGGAGCATCTTTACATCCAACATTGAAACAGGGGTGAGGAAGGGGATGGTCAGAAGAGAAGAGTTCTTTATTGCCTTCAACTTTACCCACACTCTTACTGTAATTTCTAGTGTTTTAAACGGATGAATGCACCTGAAAAGACTCGAGTGTTCCAATGACTTTCTTCCAGGATTGTAGTTTCATACATATTACTAAGTGGGTATATCTTTGCAAAGTCTTGATTCACTCACCTCACCGGTAGCTTGAAATTTGGTTTCTGGAACCTCAAGTGAGGGGAAGACATGATCCAGGTACCATTTGAAATTATGACATCCTAGTTTCTTTTTAAGTAACAACCGGTCAGTAATGTTGCCAAACGACTGGCCTTGTAATTCTGGTCTTAATTTGTAGAAAATATCCTTGTAATCGTCCAGCCAAACTTCTACCATACGTTGTGTGTTACGAAGAAAAGTCCTGTTGGTCAAGAAAAAAAATGTCCACAAGATTTAATAGTGATTCCTATTAACACTTAAGTGACCAAGGGGGGGTCCTAAGGGCCCTACCACAGGTTTTCGCGACCTAGTCGTTTTCTTGCTAATTAGCTGTTCAAATTTGTTTTGCCCATAAAATCGAAACCGAATAATTTTTACTAATTTTATTTTTGCAATGTAATTGTACTTGCAATGTGCAAATTTGAGCAAAATTTCATGCGAAAATTTCTTCGGGAACACGAATTTGAAATTTTGGCGAGAAGGTTGTTGATGCGACACAAAAAAATTGTTTTTGGCTGCCATTTTGAAACGGTTCATCCGATTTTCAATTTTTTTCTGCATTTTGGTACTTATTACATGCTTTATCATTGACCAGACTTTCATTCATACTGAAAGGATGATTTTTTAAGGCCCCCCCCCCCCCCTTGGGCACCAACGGGTGGGAAATACCTTGGCCACTTAAGTGTAAAAGTGTGTTGATAGATCACGTTTTGTACTTTGATATAATGTGCAACCATATTTATTTTCTGTGACTGCATCTAAATATTCGGCAGTTAGTCATGAGGGAATTATCCCTTTATATTTAACTGATCATCTTTTGCCATTGCAATCTGGAGACTCTTAACAAATGAATAGTACAATTTTTCAGCGTTTCGACATGTAATTATTATAAAGTAATCATAATCTTACATTCAATAATAGCGGTATTTGTTTGGGTATAGAATACACAGAAAACAAGACGACATGAGACGAGACAAGGGCAGGGGTTTTGTAACTGCTTATGGAATACTTAAAGGTGTAGGTTCCTATTTTAGGATGTGTATAATTACTTTCAACTGATTGACCTTGACCTCTAGAATGCATTGTGCAAGGTTTCAGCCTTAGCTGGTGTCTTGTTTTCTCCTGAGAGGCAAACGAAAGTATGCGATCCTAGGGATGAGGCTATTATGTGAATACAAAAGAAATGGAAAATAGGTATACCAATAAAATTTACATTTTGGTTATATCTCCATAACTATAAAGAATTTTAAGGTGAAATTTTGGATTTAGAATCAGAAAAATATCCTTTCATTTGGCATCAATAATATACTCCTTCCGGTTGAGCCCTTGGGGATGAGAATGTGATCGGAACCCACACCTTTAACGCAATAAGCACCTGTGTTAAAACTGTTTCTAATACAGTTTTGCATTAGAATCTTGTTTGATGACGCAAAATAGGCATCAAAAGAACATTTTTGTAGGAAAGTATTCGGTGTGCCCAAGTGCACTGCATAAGATATTTTTCTCTACATTTAACAATCGTTTAATACTAATACGTGTTGAAAACACACTGTTAGGAAGGTTAGTAAAATGTATTCAAACGCTGCGTGCACTATGAACAATACCTACCATGCTTACCAGGGTAAAATGTTACCATTGCACTCTTGTGGTAAAATAATTTAATAAAGCTTATTTTGTCAGTCAAATCTACTGAATAAACTCAAAACTCAAATAATTGAAATTACCCAACAGAAGCGTATCAGATATCCAACATTTACTGGTAACATTTACCCGACAAGCCGTTCAAACAGCGTATGCAGTCTTAAATGATTGATGGAAAGAAAAGGTTTTATTTGAACCTTTAGAAAAACGTACTTAACATTGCCTCCTGGAAACTTGTATGGTTGAGTTTTACGAAAGATGTGCCCAACTCTGGAACATGGAAGGATTTCTAGCTGACCGCCACACATCCAAACCTGGACAGAAATTAGAACAGGTAACATATGTTACTCTAAACTCCACTTTAGTTAACATGGTTAAAGACAACTTAAACTTCGGCGAACATTTCGAGGGTTGAATCCCGGGGGTTGAATCCTTCAACTGAGAAGAGCAATGAGATTTTAAAAACTGTTGTTTTGGGGATTGTCGTTATGCAGATACGGCCTTGTGGCACTCAAACTTCGATTTATTGATGAGCAGACTTTTAGAGTTGAGTTTATTTTACTTAAGCTAACTTCTATGTTCTTTCAAAATGAATCTGAAAAGATAAATAATGCTGTGATATCAAAATTATAAAAGTATCTAGAAGAAGGTGTTAAATGTAATTTGAGCTAAGTGTCTTTCCTCCAACTACTATAGTTTTGCACACGATCATTTTTCAACGTGTAACCATTTTTGAGACACCTGGTACATATATTTCTTCTCTGTCACCTTTTTAAACTAATAACCATCGACACAACTTGACATCAGAGTATCCAGTCAAGGTCACATGTAGTACTGTAGTATATAGTTGTTTATGCTATCTCTTAAACATGGAAAGCTCCGACAAAGTATACATAAATTTATCATATGCAAACCAGAGTGATGTTAGATGGGATTGGATATTCAATGATATTGGTTCATTATTTTTGTATAAAATGAAATCCACTTGTGACATTGAATGACATGTATTATGAAAAATGCAAAAACTTGATCGTGTGTGCATCAGAGATAGCAAAGAGGTTATTGTCTACTTAAGAACGCAACATAGCAGTATAAGTATAATATCTTATAATAATAATGATGAAATATATATGATATAGACATTACCTTAAATGATAATTCAAGATTTTCGGCTCCCCAGATTTCAAATCCCGGATCATATGTCCCCAACTCATAGAAATAATCCCTTTCAATTGAAAATAATCCACCAGCCATTGCAGGAGTGCTGGAAAAACAGTGCAAAGAAGTGTCGTTATTAGTAGCAATTCTATCTGTGTTTGTTTTTAATGCAATTTCCATTTTGCTTTGTTTATCTAAAATTTATATTCATTGTTTTAAGATAAGATATTTACGATATCCAGGTTTGCAGAGTAATGTTTCCATTTTAGGTCAGGATAGGAAAGTTGATCTTTGAAGAATTGAAGACAATTTATGTCGTGAGATTTGGATGAATAGAATTGAGGGTAGCGATGGAAATGGCGCGGAGATAACAGTTTCCTTGTAAAAAGTATTAAATGTCATCGTGATGATAATGTAGCTTTTAAGGGGTTTTCTCTGAGATGCAGTTGCTCACGACTGCGGGATAACGATTTTTTACATAAATAATAAAAAGTCAAAAAATTGTTGCATCCGTTGTGCGTGCGTAAATTTCAATGCACACTGAACGCATGCTATACTAAAGCGTTTGGTTAATCACGCGCCGCATCGCTGCGTAATATATACACGGAAAATTATGCAGACGCAGATGACAATCAAAGAAATCAAATTTTATCAAAAAAATGCCAGTTTTTGTCATTTTTCTTGAAAACTAACACGGTGACCATATTCTTTTATTTCAGTATTTTGAAGAGCGCAAAAAGTGCTTTAACATATGTAAAAATTAAAAAAATAAATGGAGGATTTACTATTTTACAAGCACATAATGATCGACATTTTGGAGTTTTCCCTATACTTTGTATGGTTAATCGAGTGATTTTTTGGGAAAACATGTACTTTTTGAAATGCCTGTATCTCAAAAACGAGCACGGTGACCTATTTTTTTTTTTATTTTAGATTCGTTATCAGCACAAATAAATCTATCAAATACTAAATTTTCAAGAAAATAAATGGAGTATTTCTTTCTTAGAGAAAACCCCTTAAATGTGTTTTGAAGACTTTTTAATAGGTTTTTGTAAACGACTTAGTATGGATAGAATAGAATATCAATATCAAAAGTACTACTCTTTGGCGTATATTAAGACTCGTAATTAATGCATGATACTTCGTCTGATATGGGTTGTTGAACTTTTTATTAAACAAATATTTGGTAAGAAATATATAAGTATGAAAATTATACTCTTTTACTTTATAATGATAAATCGTTAACGCAATTATCCTTCGTTCAATAAAAGTTGTCCAAAGTTTGTTATTCACAACATGATAGTAAAACAGTAATTACTAAAAATGACATATTTTTTTTTATTTATGGAGATATAACTTATACATGTACGTGAGGATTTCACTTGCTAATTGCAAAGGAAATAGAATCGTAGACAGATTGGTTATCATGTTTTAGGAGAGGTATTCTCCATACAGTATGTTTAAGAATTCTTTTTGTAGTATTAGAGAAGTTTATTTCTAACCAAACTCGAAAAATAAATTTGAGGATGCACCACGGTTTACTTGATTTTTGTTGAGTTTGACATTATGTATTGTCCTTAAAGCATGGTCTTTGTAAATAATTTAAAAATGGAAAGTGCTGGCATTTGCTGCTGTTTTGGGGTGGACGGTCACATATAGTTGTTTATGCTATCTCTTAAACATGGAAAGCTCCAACAAAGTATACATAAATTTATCAAATGCAAACCAGAGTGATGTTAGATGTGGTTAGATATTCAATGATATTGGTTCATTATTTTTGTATAAAATGAAATCCGCTGATGACATTGAAGGACAATTATTTATAAAAGATGCAAACACTTGATCTATCGTATAAACAAATGTGCAACAGAGTTTGCAAAGCGGTAATTTCTACTTTTTAAGAACGCAACACAGCTGTTTATGTTTTTCTAAGTAAAAGTATAATATCTTATAATAATAATGATGAAATATGATACAGACATTTATAGATTACCTTAAATGACAATTCTAGATTTTCGGCTCCCCAGATTTCAAATCCTGGATCATATGTTCCCAACTCATAGAAATAATCTCTTTCAATTGAAAACAATCCACCAGCCATTGCAGGAGTGCTGGAAAACGGTGCAAAGAAGTGTCGTTAATAGTAATAATTCTATCTCTGTTTGTTTTTAATGCAATTTCCATTTTGCTTTGTTTATCTAAAATTTATATTCATTGTTTTAAGATAAGATATTTACGATATCTAGGTTTGCAGAGTAATG
>JXSR01S033969.1:51430-63111 GCA_000969725.1 Ophiothrix spiculata
CCAAATCAAAACAATCAAATACTTCTTGTAGTGATTTGGGACATCCTAAACATTTTGAGGGTTGAATATCGAAAAAAAAGCAAAAAATATAACATTTTTTTGTAGTTTTCGGTTGGTTTTGCATATTTTTTAGAAAAAAATATTTTTCAATAAAAAAAAGTTTGGGTCGGGCTGAAAAATAGGGACGGTCGGTGGAGGGCAACCAAACAATTCTTTTTGGCCTTATATCTGTAGAGTCATAAAAAATCACAATCAGTCAGTGGGGGGGGGGGCATATTTAAAAGCAAGGACAATCTCATCAAGGTGCAGTATTATATCTATTGGTAGAATTGCGCCGTTCTTGAAAAAAAATGAATGGAGTAATTCCATTGAAATGGAAAATTTTGTTTCCAAAAAAATCCTAAACCTCACTCGAAAATCTTGAACAAAAATTGTTCAATTCTGGATACTAGTAGGTCATTTATCTTACCTATGATATGTGTAAAGAGTGGAGATATTTCATAGATGTGTTCCAGAGACATGCTTATTTCAATAGATGGCAAATTTATGGAATGCCTTAATCGATCGTCACCATTCTCTTACCATTGTAGAGGTAAATTTATGGCTTACTTAAAATTATGCATCATTTTGTTTAAGCTCCTTCTAAGCCTTAAAATAAGTGTTCCATCTAATGATTACGGTTTTGAAACTCCTATCTACTGCTTTTTAGAATTTAAATGTGAGAAAACTTACAACATTGTTTTACAAAACCGACAATATTTGTTTTTGACAAAACTGTTAGAATGTTACAAAAATGAAACTGACATGTTGCTTTAAACTACGTGTGATAATTGCCTAAAACCCTAAGAGAGACAATAGCGTAATTGGTAAGAATGAACAACTTCCGGTATGATTTAAGATTGCTCTTTTACAATCATCATGACAATCAGTATCGCTTCCGAGTGCTTTTCCCATTGTAGCTTGCCTTTTCTCGTATTAAAGGTACATAAAAGTACTTAATAAATACATTTGCAAGTTTGAATGCTGTATTTTATAATAAAATGTAATTAAAACGTATTTTACTAATAACTCTTACTGTTTTCCTTTAAACTGCATCTGCAATTTTACATTTCTCTTGACATTTTACAAAGTGTCAGTTCTCATACATTATCTATAATATATCTTGACATTGGACTTGTTAAATGCTTCCATGTTTGATTTACTGATTTCCTTCAAGCTTATGTATGTCTGCGACAAACTATAAACACATACATGTAGTGCTTCTACATACCGCTAATAGTTAAGTTAAGTGCTTTTATAATTGAAGAATTCCTTCATGTATTTTATTTCAATATACTCTTGAAGAGGTTATGCACAGTGAGGGAGGAAGAAGATATTGCTAGATTTACGATAACACTAACGTTTAAGAAAACCTTGAGTAAAAAAAATAAAAAATACTGAATACATTCGGAATCGAAAAAGCAATACAATAATAGATATCTTCATTTTAATTATAACAAGTAAATTCCAATAATAAAGTTGCATTTATTTTCAAAGATTATCTTTCTAGTTGCCCTAATAATTTATTTTTGTTCCAGTTGCTAAATATTTGATTACGTATCTAATCGCTAATGACACTTGTAAGAGAAGCTGTAACAGTGTATTAGTGTCACATCAATGGAATAAACTTGACATTTGACTTCAAGGGAAAAGACAAACTGAAAGCCATACAAATGTGAAGCCCTCCTTCAATGATAATTTCCTTTTGAGCTTAAGTAATTCGGTATTGCTAGTGATTAAAAGCGAAAAGAGCCTTAAAGATTTCCAAAATTATACGGCTTTATGTTACATGGCTTGCTTTACTCAAAATGTGTATTATGTTTGTGTTCTGTGTACACAAGATTTTTGAATTTGATATAAATACCTTTGTCAATGCATACCTGTCAGTTGCAAACTATTTTCAGACTTTCGTTGGAATTCAAAGCACAATATGCATTAGATTGTCTAATGGCCTAAGTGAAACCACACTTGAAGACTAAATCTATATTTCAAAAGAAATGTCCCCAGACGTGTTTTCCTTATCTTATTTTTGACTGTTTATCATGGTTTACAGAATACATCCATAAAGGCTGGTAAATTTAAACTTGACAAACATGAAAACACAAGAGTTTAATGTAACAATGTGTTTTCTGTTAATTCCGATATTACGTTGGAATCTAATAATGCTTTGAAATTCAGAAAATAGTCTTCCATAGTTAATATATCACACCAGGGCAGTAACATTGGTAAATTTACAAAGGATTTCTTATGACAGGTTTTTGTGAAATGGAAAAGTATATAGTCTATCATCATATCTGTTATTCTAATATACATTCATCAAACGTTTTGAAATATATCTATGGACAGTTTTATTTGAATACCCTAGAGTGTTTTAAGGAATTAACGATATTTACCAGAAACATCTGATACAAAGTCAAAATACTGTAACACCCATTTGATAGATATAGTCAACTTTTATTCTAATTTTAATTCACGGTTATGTTGATGTTGAAAATTCAAACCTTTACTGAACCTCGTGGTAAATATAGATTGGTGTTATAAATCCACACACATGTATGTAAGGATATGAGCAATGTTCGTGAGTTTGTCAACATTCGAAGAAATTCTCATTCAACTGCAGAAAACAGATGAAAGCGTACATAACATGTGTTAGGAAGGAGTTATTGATCATAGTTAAGCTTAAATTTAAGACCAAACAGGTTATAAGAACTTATTTTGTTTGTAATACGTATTGCATGATTCACAATATTAAAAGGCAATGTATTTGTGAACACTTTAAAATGGTCATTATTTGATTTACGTATGGTTAAAAATCTTGGCAAATATTTTGTTTTATCTATAATGCCGGAGATTATTAGATAATTTAAGCGTTCGTGGATTGCAAATAAGACTGATGACTTAAATGTTGCACTGTTTGTTGTACTGATATCTCAGGGTTTAAAATTAATGATAGCGATTTGCATGATGAAAATGTTTGAAAATAGTCGTAAATAAAGGCTCAAGTAAAGTATAGCGTGACCACAGTTTTTCGAAACACCCCTAAGGCTGGAGGGTTCTGAAGCCAAAATATACCCTTTTTCCCCTATTCACGCCCTAAATCGGGATTTTATATACTGTTTTCACACTGGTGTTTGAAAAAGTAACCTATTTCTTGACAATTGCCCCAAAATTGCTGTTTTTGAAAACCTAAACGCTGTCACATGACACATTCTTCAGAAACCAATCAGGTAAGCTTTTAGCCTTTAAAGTGTTTATGGTAAAAAGGCAGTTTGAAAATGTCAGTGTATGCATGCAGTGTATGTATGTTTTTGCATGTCTGGTATAAATGTTCAATATGTGACCGTCCAGCCCGTATGAGCAGTAAATGCCAGAAACTTCTTTTTGCGCTACACGTGAAAATACATGTCAAGGTCATAATTTGCCAAAATTGATTTATTGACAGATTCACAATCCTAGTGCTTACTACAAAATTTCATTTCAAGAAAATGATGATAGGATATTTGAAATAAATTGGCATATTCTTAAGACGATCAACAGAAAATATAGGGCTTACTAATCTTTGAACGCGTTTATCTCAGTTATACGTTTTACTCCCTGATAACCTTTGGCGGACCATAACTTGACTTCTGGAAATCGTGTGAAGTTTATTAAGGTGTCATTTTAATCCTTAAAGCATGGTCTTTGCAAATAATTAAAAAGGTGAAAATGACAAGAGCTGGCATTTACTGCTCTTTTGGGGTGGACAGTCACATATGTCAAATACGGTAGTGTTCTTACCTCGCTGGCTGAAGTCATCAATAAGTAGTACTTCTTTGACTAATTCCGGTGGTGATCTATTCATAACACTGTGTACTGTCCTTAGTAGAGTTGACCATGACTCCTCCGTGAAACAGATAATGATTGATGTTGTAGGAAGACGGTCTGCAATCATCTTGCGTTTGCACCTATGAGAGAGAGAAATAAGTTGCTGGCATTTTAATAGTATATAATGTGTTCTTTACTAACATATATTTTGACTTTTTTCACCTAATTTAGCAAATTGGTAATTGTTGATAGTGCATTATACGTCTTGTCTGATATAATCAATCTTGTCTGATCAGTGCTAGCGCTCCGTCTAAATTGTGTTTAAAATGTTGCTGTTTAAAAAGACGTTGTTTACAGTGTTGTTGTTTAAAGCTTTAAACAACATTGTTCAGTTTGTTATTAAAGCTTGTTGTCTTAATCTATGTTGTTGAGTTTGAAAAATGTTGTTTACAAGTATAAACAACTTGTAAAATTTTAAATAACCAGTGTATCAATAGTTAATCGCTCAACCTTGTTTGAAAAATATTGTACACAATATTGTTCACAAATTCAACAACTGATGTTTTAAACTTTTAAACAAGTTGTTTACTTTCTGAACAAGTTGTTTAATTTTTGAAAAAGGTTGAACGATGATCTATTGTATGGTAGTTTAAAATTTTAAACACCTTGTTAAATTTTAAAAAAGCTATTTCTTCATAGTGTTTGTGAATGTATGATTTTTACATTAACTTGAAGTCTTTTTATTAATTTTTAAACGCTATTTCTGCATAGTGTTTGTGAATGTATGATTTTTACATTAACTTGAATTCTTTTTATTAATTTCCCAGATCTACCTGAGTAGCTAGTGCGAGATGTTTAAAAAATACGAACTCTATTTCCTACTCTATCAATCATACATTAATTGTCCCAGCGATGCAATATATTGGATTCAAATTCTGTTGGTAATGGAGCATCAATGCTTCATATGTAAAGATCTTATTATAAGCTTGTGCTTTTAAAATAAGCTTTTCATATGGCTTACAGGGGAAGAAACTTTGAATGTGACAAACTATCAAAATTGAATTCTTTGCACATCTTTATGATATTAAAGGAAACATTATATTTTGATATATTTTGTAGACAAATAACTAAATAATTTATTCAAAACATAAAAATAATGCAATGAAATAAAACAATTATTTTAATCACATGGGACACATTCAACACGAACTCAATTGAAATAATTTTCACATATCATCACGCTAATAATTTATTGCCTATAAACAATTTGACGAAATCGAGATGTTTTGAATAAATTAGCTCTTTAGATTTAATAAGGGGCACCTGCTGTCGGTAAATAAAAAATGTATATGACCTTGAACATGTTCTTCAAAGTCAAATCAATACTTCTTGAGAATAAAATAAAATGTCACTTTGAATCTCACAACATGTTATAATAAAATAATTGCTTATCTCATTTTATATTTCTGCCTAACACGTTGTCAGTAATGCAGATATATTTTTGCCTATCTCACTCATAATTCTGCCCATCTCACACTATCTTATTATATATTAATTTATGAAATTACCTAAGTGATATTTGGTGGTTACATAATACTTCTAAAGACATGTAAACAATGGCCATTATTTTGGCTTTGTATCATCAACTTATTGTACAGGACATGTTCAAAAAGGCAAAGGACTTGATTTCCTTAATTTTCTCAAGTTTGTCGAAATGTTAAATAATTAATAATTTTATTAGCGTGACGATACTTGAAATAAAAGGCGTGAATTATTTTTGAATTTATAGGCAGGTATTCAAACAGTTATGAATATAGTAAAAATGGCAAAGAGTGTTTTATCACCCTCGTATCTCAATATCCAAGTAATCGAGATTACCGATCTAGTTGATTTATGTGAATACAAATGATTCCAGGTCTGATTGATATCTAACCTACACATCAACGTTCTTAGATAGCCCCACACTTGTTCCGATACTGTGCAGTTTCTAAATGTAGCTTCTGAGTAACTGATAGTACATATGTGACCCGTCATATCGAAAGGTACCTTAAGGTCGGCAAAATTAAGATTGATTTTTTGGTCTCATCTGAAAGATTATATTTTAAGCTTTAAAATGACACCTTGCGTTTGGTTATTGGATGTTCGATTACAAAGTTACATCCAAATTGGTAAAAGGTATCGGGCTGATTCCGAAAAGTTCTGAGAAAATCAAGTTTAAAGTTTCTGTAATACTGGTTAAACGTGAATGGAGAAAGGATTTTTATCTCGGTTTTTAAAACAGTTGTCTTATGTTTTGGATGTTGGAACCTGATTAATATGATAGAATACACTTCAAAGATAACGTTTCTGATGAAATTAGAAATTCGACCTTGGACGTGATTTTTTACTATGCTCAGCTTCAATGGCCTGTATCTCGTAATTTACTATGCCGGTATTAAGGTACCTTTCGATATGACGGGTCACATATATCACACCAGAGTAACTGAACTGGCTCTGCAAATAGTGCACCGTTTCAAAGGTACAGTCACTGAACCATTGTGGTACAATATGCAGGTTACATGACTTTTGCTGTGTAAATCTGGTGGAACAATATTTCTCGCTACATTATATGTAATAATCATATAACGTTAATATCATTTTCGTTCCTATATTCATAATCATGAAAGGATTCGTAAGAGATATAATATTAATCTTAGTACAACACGTTACCAGATTTAAAAAAAAAAGGAATTCGGCAAATAAACAAAATTTACTTGTACTACTTTCTGATGTTATCAGGGATGCGTGTGTAACACCGTGTTGTGTTAGATATTTTAATTTCGTTTATCTTGTAGTGATCAAATTATGGATACCTTTGATATTTAGATTCGAATGTGATCATTCATGTTTTCTTTACAATACTGCATAGAGTGAAACATAACACTATGATTTAATCAGCATCATGGCATTTAATACTCCCTTAAATGTGTCGATGAATTTTAAGTTTCTTTCTTAAGAAACATTCACAAAATTCTAACATTGCCCAAGAAAACTAATTACATCTACAACCGGCTTTGTTATCCCCGACTGGTTTGATTATATCTTTATGCTCAATGTTAATCCTAAATTTACTAAATACTGCTAAAAACACTTTTTGGACACTGCAATTAGTATGTATTAAATAGAAAGCAGTTTAGCCGGTTGAAAACATTTTACATAGCAAAAAAAAAAAGATGTTTTACCTCAGTTATCCCCTCATTGAAAACATTATTATTGTTGGGAAAGAAGCAATACGATACAGTTTAAGTAACATATTTTATTTCCATAGTATGTATTTATAAAATCCTTACTGTGATGGTCTGGTGTCTTTGATGGAGCGTTCTACTGATATCATGTCACTAACAAACTCATTGAACGAGGCATGTTTCCATCCCTTTTGGACCAGTGCTTTATCTTCTGGTTTCGCCCTTGTTCCTCTGCCGTTCTCACCAGGGGAATTGGGATCTCGTTTCAATGTGGTTACGTCTAGATTGTGTACAAAATGGAATGTCATATTCTGAAAAGAAATTTATTATTAAGACATGGTAGTTATTTTAAAACATTGTCAAACATTTTTAAATTCACGTAATCAAAACATATCCCAAAACAAAACAAACAAATAAATGCATAATTATGTTGACAAATGATAAAAAAACATACAGCAAGCAAACAACAAACATGTTTTTTTTTTCTCCAATGGCAAAACGCATTGGGGTAGATGCAGTCACCTGTTTGTAAAATGGACGCAATGGCATTTGCCGATTGGGAATCACTTGTTAATATTTGAAAACGTAATTATCAATTTGCCAAGATTAAGTGCTTAACTAATCAGTTACTGCAAGAACCGTGTGATTGAACTTAACAAAATGGACATTAATTATCTTTCAGAAAATTAACAGCTAACGTAAAATAAATATCACTATATTGGGTTATTTTCAATTGTATTATTCAAAAAAATTAAACATATCTCTCTCGCAGACAATTTGTTTCAAAATTTAAAATAGAACATAGACGATTGTTTTAAATTGCATTTGTACTAATATTTTTTGCATATTTCAAATATTTAATTCCCAAGTCACAAACATATGACTGAGTATGTTTTAGTGTGATCATTTAAAAAAATAACAGGTTGACGAGATAATTGAATAGTTTTGTATTAGCCGTATTTTTATAATGTGGAATTGTTTAAAGGGGTAGTATAACATTACTTGAAAAATAGATTTAGCTATCCAAAATATCATATAGGGTATTAAATGAGATAATGATAGTTTGACAAGTATTAGCAAAAAGTAGGTTCTGTCTATTCATTATATGCGTTCCCATAGAAAAGCAAATAATTTTATTTTTCTAAAGCAAAATAATATAGAAAAAATCGCGTACTTCTTTAATAGGCAGGTCTATAATTTGTCAGGAAAATGTTACTTCTAATGAAGCTTCATGTTCAAATAAAAAGTGTACCATTAACAAATTCATACCAAAATAATTGGAATAATTGATCGGTGAATACAATCAGAAAACATGGCAGGAGATAACACTCTGAAATAAATTGCGGTATTGTTTGTATAGTTCTATGGATATTTTTTTGTAATTAAAAACTTATTAATATAAGTGACGAACCGGATTGGTTTATGATTGATAATTGATTTTGCCGAGCCACGTTTGATACATCCAACTGCAGTTATTAATTTTACCTTCACGTATTTTATTACAAAATGCCAGCCATAATCCATCACAACCAGTGCAGCGTTTGTTGACGAAAATAATCAGATTGATCGCTCTTTAGGGACGCACCATTTGACTTTCAGGGGGGTGGGGGCTGGCAAAATGGGTCGAGGCATCTTTTTTTTTTAGTTGGCCTCGGGTCAATTTTTTTTTTTTTGTTTACTTCGCGAGCAAAGTTTTTTGTTTGTTCGTTGTTGTTTTTTTGGTACATTATATGGAAACATATCTGGTGCACAACTTAGGGTTTAGGGGCTAAGCTCCTGAAAAAACAAGCATATTGAAGTAATTACAGACATTTTTGAACCTTAATTAAGGGGTCCAGGGGCGAAGTCCCGGAAAATTTGGCTATTTTTGGCAGTTTTTGACGTATTTCAATGCATTCTGAGCAATACTTCCGGTATGCTCACATGGCGAATGTAAGGAGGGTTTTATTTATGTATATATTTTAATTCATTGTATTTTTCAAAAACACAATGCTTTAAACCGTTAAGAACAACTGTAGATTTCGTTTTATTTTTTATTTGATGACATATAAGGTAACTTGTCCAATGATTTCTGATCTCTTGTTTTGCAGAATGATTGATATGTGAAATGGTGGCATATACAGAGGATAGGAGGGAAATACCGTGAGGTTATATAAAATATAATAAGATTGTCCTTGATGATGAATTTCAGCATATCTGACGTTTATCCAAAAACACTTTCACATTATTATTTATATTTGATGTAATTTTGATGAAAGGATCTATTTTTTAAAGTTTACAAACGTTAAAACTTGTACTGTAAACAATGTGCTTTTGTCCACGAATACAGCTGACTAAATAAAACCAGATGCTCGCTTTAGAAGCTTTTATTTTGTGAAATAAGTGCATCTGTCCGGCATTAATTTGATCAAGGGTTTAAATTTTACTCTATGCTTAAGTACGCCATTGCAAAAATACAAAATATACAAAGTATTTACAAAATATGTTAACTACTCATCTTATTTCTGCTCGTAACTGCATCAAGCAATATTTCATTTCGTATTGCTATTTATGGAATTGGTACATCTGAGTCTATCAAATGGGATCATTTATGAACTGTTTAGGTCATGAGCAGTTTTATAGTAAACAAAGTATAGTATCACATTAGAGATACACATACTTGCGGATTTTGCCAGGTTACGCTAAGTGGCAATAAATGAACATGGGCGACAAACATTGGCTTCAGAAATTTGGGAACTACACTCATGCTATTAGAATATATGTACAGATTTGTATCATGTGATTAAGCTTCACGTAATGAAGAAGCTTATGATTTTGCGTCTTTTTACGCCGAATTACATCAACAAAAAACAGGTTTTACTCTTCGTATGATATTTTATTTAATATAATACTTATCAAAATATTGTCCATTAAAATATTAAATAGTCCATTCTACGACCATTGTACTACTGCCGTGTACAGACTTTGACTGTTTGGGTTTTTTTGTCTCCAGAAAAACTGATATTTGAGTTAAGAAGGTTTTTGAATTCGTTTTATTTCTAGATATCAAGTAATGTATAATCTGAGATACTTCTTTCCATTTTCA
This sequence comes from Ophiothrix spiculata, assembly GCA_000969725.1. Taxonomy (NCBI): domain Eukaryota; kingdom Metazoa; phylum Echinodermata; class Ophiuroidea; order Amphilepidida; family Ophiotrichidae; genus Ophiothrix; species Ophiothrix spiculata. Next base: position 61,583 of record JXSR01S033969.1, read on the forward strand.
ATTGACATCAAAATCCATTGTAGGTCAAGGAAAAAACGATGACTGAGTTACGATTTCGAATCATAAGAGCATAATAAATAATCCTTTGAAACGATATTTTGAGGTGTTTCTAGCTTTGGTACCGAATATCTTTATGTAATCGTCTGTGTTATAAAACAAGGTAATAAATAAAAGGTTCGGTAATACGAGGGTTTAATCTAAGTATTGGATTCGCCTTCCCGATGCAATGTAAACTCGTGTTTTTTGTCTTCAAATCTAAATGGAGGTAGCAGGTAGAAATATTTAATATATTAAAAATACTATATCATCGATTCAGAAGATTAAATAATTTTAAAAGTCCTTGACAATCAAAAACGTTCTTCTAAACGGTAGTGTTATGGTGTTATATACTCCTGAAAGGCAAGTCAATGTATACCCTTTTGAAATGTTGATAGCACTTTTCAGTGCACTGAAAATTAAAGAAGGTCACAGTTAAACATACTCATTATTATCATATTGTATGAAATTCTGGAATTAAATATGCTCAATATACAAATACAATACATTCTTATATTTTCTATTGCCCGTATTTCAATGTAAAAGAGTTTATATAAAGCTACTTATTATATGATACGAAGGAAACGTTTTGCAAAGTGTTATTAAATTCATCTACACAGATTTATTTATCAGTTTCTATTCTTATCATGAGTATTATTCTAGTATTATATTTCATCACTTAAAACGCTCTTTATAAATACAGACTCATTGTCTTATTTTGATTAGCAGGTAGACAAGTTCTAACACAAACATATATGATAAATGCTTTCAGGAATCTACGATTAAGCTGAGTGACAATTTGACAGGGAAACGGAATATTGATGGAAACGATACTTCCTGTACCAAATGAATGTGCAGAGTAGTTATGAATTATTATCTGAACGTTTTGTAAATCTAAAAGTCCGTATCTCTGATCAGGGGCGACGGAACCGTGTATGCTATGTGGGTTTTGGCCGCCCCACTTTTAAGCCAGAAAAAGAAATAATAAATGAATTTAATTTAGTTTGATGCGTTTTTATTATACATGTAGTCCTGGCATAAATAACCACAACATAGCAATATACAAATTCGTTTCTATATAAATTAGTAAATGTTGTCTTCTGGGTCTTAGTTGTTTCCTTATTTTTGATAACTAACGGGCCACAGACCGCACCACTTTTATTTTCCTTCCGACGCCCCTGTGTCTGATAGCTTTATAGGAAAACAAATACAATGAATAGACACACAAAGTTGATCAAGTACAAACAAACAAGCAAATAAAACTGATAAAAACTAGGAGAAAACGTCAAGAAATAAATATGGATAACCAAAAAAACAGAAGCACTCGGCAAAACCGGCATGTCATTATTACGAATGTCAATGAGTAATGAATCCAAATGAGATTTTGTGTAGACGGCATTTTTTTCCCTTTATAATAGATAAAAACGCAATTTCATGTCAAAATTGCACGAAAATGGTAATCACACATTTGTGAATATAAAATTATGATGACA
>JXSR01S033969.1:114628-125317 GCA_000969725.1 Ophiothrix spiculata
TCTTCTATAATCAATTTTAAAATTTCTATGTCTTTATGATTGTTATTGCATATAAGAATGAACATGACTATGTAATAAATTGTCATGTTCACTGCAACTTTATGCTGCCTTATTTTGTGTCAGTATAACACACTTAATGGAATATCCTGATATAAGCGTACCATGAATGTTGTGAATGTTATCATCCAGAACGTCGTCATGGTTGTCATGCATTTCTTTCAAGAGACAATGAAACATAGGAGAATTAAAATTATATAATGTTTCAAATATCCTTCTGTTTCATAAAAGGAAATTCCTAAGTGGAAAACAGGGTCTTTTAAGGGTCTTAAAAGACCTTTAAGAAGACTCTTCCTGCTTTTTTTTTACAACGAGCGCTGGTGTCGAACCTTTGTCCCAGAGGTAGATTACTAAATACTCACTGCCGCACTTGTTACTTCAAATTTCTAGTTCTATTTAAATATACTAGTATGTGAGTAATGCATAATGATTTATCAAAAGTAATTGACAACTGTGCACATTTACAATATGCTTAGCATATTTCACACATTCCTAGAGAAATTAATCTATAAAAGTTGACGACTACAGTAACCGAGAATTATGCATCGGTTTTGTGAATCATCGAATCATATGTAAGGACATAAAGCAATCTACGGCCCGCGAGCCGCATGCGGCCCTTCTACCTAAGAATCACAAAGAAAACAAAAACACAATTTGTTTTTTTTAAATGGTACATGGGATTTTTCATCTCATCATACTGATTATATTCACAGGAGGAATGTCAGAAATTCATCGCCCAAGGAATCATTTGAACTATCTTAAGAGTTAAAAATTAACTTCTTCCGGGGTACTCGAATTTTGAAATGACGCACATGTGCCTCCCGTAGATCAAAAATATGGGTATTGAATGTAACATTTTGCGGGGAAAAGGGGGTCATTCGTTATGTGTTCAATTGAACCTTTTCGGTAATAAGCTATCACTCTTTATATGCGTATGGCGGTCTGCGGGCCCGCGAAAAATAATTGCTACTCTGGTGGTAAAAAGGTTGCCTACCACTAACATAAAGTATCCTAATGATTCATCATTTATTTATCCTAATATAAGCATGCCTGAATATAAATCAAGATATGAAAATCAGAATGTTTTCCTCACAGCACTATTACGGTTTTCATGCAATAACTTAAGCAGACAATAAACCAAATAAGAATTACAAATCGTATAATGTTTCAACTCTTCCTACCCACTGGTATTTTGTTTGCTTGGGATATCATGAATGCCTCAAAGTGAAAATATGACGTTGTAGAAGACTTTCCGGCAACAACTGTTCATAATATTTCCAAATACAGAAGATAATATTCAACTAACAACTTTTAAAACATTCATAAGATGTAGCTGTGTTGCCTTTTTATGTGAATATCATGTTGCTCAAATGAAGTAATGGTAATAACTGAATTTCTGGAAAGAAAACAATGTGTCTCGTTTTTGATAAATGAGAGCATGTAAAGATTTCTTTTTAGCCAAAACTGTCTGTAGGATAAAGGAAAATTAGGAAATGGAAGTTAATTGACAAATGCTTTGTTTGGATTAGAAATCTCGATAAAATATTTTTGACAAACGCTTAGGGGCACACTTCAAGGACGTTTTTATTACTAATAATCATCATCAATATCATTAGAAACGGCTAGATAGACCTCGTCATTTTTGTAGTCATTTTCATTCAGAATTTTTCTCATGGTGTTAAATTTTCACCACTATGCTAAATTTTCATTCGGAATGAACATTTTTATTTCTATTTTTTCTCAAGGTGTAAAATTTTTGACATGGTGTAAAATACCAAAATGTTCATAATGGTGAAATATTTTTTGCATCACGGCACATTTTGCAAAGTATTTTGATAATTCATAGTACATTACTTTCATTGATAATCATTGTTTTCAAACAATACCATAATTAGCTTGGTCTTTTCGTTATAATCTGTATTCCAATGATAAAAACTTTCATTTGGAGTGTTTGCCACTGTGTGAATTTTTTATTATTCTAATTGGAGTATTAGCGGATTATTTCGATCGATAATATTGTCTAGAAGCACGAGGTCAATACCATCTGTTGCAGGGGCGTTGGAACCGTGTAGGCCGTGTGGGCTTTGGTCGCACCACTTTTGCGGCCAACAAAAATAAATTTAATTCAGATTGATGCGTTTTATTATGGTCCTAGCATTAATAACCACAACATAGTACTTTACAAATTCATTTTTAGTAAATATTGTCTTTTGGGGCTTATTTGTTGTCGATAACTAAGGGTTCACATGCCGCAACACTTTTGCCAAGGGCCGCACCAGTTTTATTTTCCTTCCGACGCCTCTGATGATTTGTTGTCTGGATTTTACAAATGGTAAAAATGATAAAATGTATATAGGCCTTGTTGCTTTAAAAAAGGACACAAACGCACATTTAGGTAATTAAGTTAAAATGCATATTTATCTCTATTCAAGAAAAATATTCCTTAAGCAGTAACACAAACCGCAGTAAAAGGAAATGAAAGCCATTTATATCCTCTAGCTTTAGGAAGTGCTTACATTAGGTTATTTTCATAGTTCTTCGAATGTCAAGTATATTTTGAAATGCCAACGTTTAAATCAAAATAATAAAACGCACCCGGTTCTTTTTTTTCCTTTACATATATATATATGTTATTTTATTAAGACCTTTTATGCAATTTCCATTTATGTTGCTTTGTAGGCTAAGTTGAGATTTATCTACTTGGAATATTACTGAACCAACATTGCTCCACATTTTTCCCGTTTCTTGCATTATCAGCAAAGTTTACAGTAATAACTTTTGACTTCATTGATCAGTGTCAAGTTTCATTTCTTGCAGATTTTTATTGTTTGATTCAATCCAGATTAGAATAACCAAATACAATGGCCTATAAAAACTTAAATATAGATATACTCATTAAGTGAAAATTTAGTGTCAGAATTGAGTGGATTTGTCAGCATTAACCTAGTTTGTGTTTTTTATAAATATAACTAGGGCAAACAATTCACCACACCCAAACTCTGCGGTAACTTTCCAAATTTGTAAAAATTGTCTTTTTTAATTTTTTTTTTGAACAGTTAGTTGTCCTTTGGACAACATTTTGATATTTTGTTTGTGGATGATTTACACTTCCTATGTAAGAAAATAACAGTCAATTACCAGATATTGGGAAAATTTTGATTAAAATCTTCAAAAAAGTCAAAAATTTGAATTTTATTTTATTTGTTGATTTTGAGTATGAGGCTATTCTCTAAACGTATTTATTGATGCTATACAATGAGAAAGATCCAAGGATTTGTTTGTAAAACATTCCTTTCACATCATAGATTGCAGAAAAATCAAAAGAAATTTGGAATTTTCATTAGATCTCCTGAAAAGGCCAATTCTAGAAATTCAACTATTCAGGGCAGTAATTATCGTTGTCGACAACGATAATCAAAAATAAAAAAATATCTCAATGTTTTGATATATAAAGTTTGAATTTGGAAATGACACTTTGCATGCTGTCATTATTACCGCTAATACTTCAAATGATACCAAAATCTCAAAATGTTTGGGGAAAAGTTTGTGGATGATGCTGAACTTGTCCAATGCCCCTTTAAATTAAATGAACAAGTTTATACTTGCTTTCATGCAAACATTTAGATATGTTTTAAATAATTTGTTGGAGTGTTAGTGGTATAATAATAAATCGAGACACAACGATATCATATCTCATTACAGCCTGGTAAATCTCATTATTAATGGTTTTTTTGGCTAAAACAAAGTGTTATATAATGATTCCTACGAAACGATAAGAGCAGCCGGAAGTTAGGATGCTAATAGAAACGGTCATCATGTACAGTTGTGTTAGATGCCCACAGACATTATTACTTTTGATAATTGCTAAAAGAATCTGATTATCATATATAAGTTCAGTAAAAAGATACATTGGTAGGATTGTAGACGTAACATTCGGTATGAATTATGCTTGCCAAATCCAGTAATATACTCACGGCACTTTAGCTTTCGCCTTTCCGACGGAAGGCTTGATCACAAGTGATCCACTCCACTGGTTACCCCAAATGGGCCATGGACAAGGTAAAACAACAGATGTGTGAAAAATCAAAACCAAACAGACAGCCAAAATCTGACAATAAAGCCGCCACGCCATCGTTGGGTATGGTCGTCATCCCTTATGTACAAGGGTTAGCTGAAAAAGTTAAAAGAGCATACCAAAAGCGGAACATCGCTACTGCTATGCGACCTACCAACACACTCAAATCTATCTTGGTTCACCCAAAGGACAAGAAAGACATTGCTGATACCAGCGATGTTGTCTACAACATACCGTGTAAAAGTTGTAGCAAGTCTTATATTGGAGAAACCGGCAGAATGTTTGGCACTAGGCTAAAAGAACACCAGAAAGACTCAGAAAAACTCTCTGAAACAAAATTTACAAGAGCAAATAGAAAGCAATCAACCACAGAACAGCACAAGTCGGCTATCACTGACCACATTGCACAACATAATCATGTGATAGACTGGGATAGTGCATCCATTCTTAGGACTCGAACAATGTTACAAGGAAAATAAGAGAGGCCATCCAAATACGACGTAAGGGGGCGCAAACCATGGATCATGTTTATGACACCTTACTGAGGAGATCCGCTAGGAGTGACAACAACAAACTTCGCGGGAAAACCAGTGGAGTGGATCACTTGTGATCAAGCCTTCCGTCGGAAAGGCGAAAGCTAAAGTGCCGTGAGTATATTACTGGATTTGGCAAGCATAATTTATACCGAATGTCATATATAAGTTGTTTTATATAATGTTGTGTAATGGAGTAAGTAATTAGTTTTGGATACCCGTAACTCTCGTAAAATGATTTAATTCAAAATGAATTACAAATCCATTTTAATAAGGAGTACCGTAATTCCAATAGTAATAATAATAATAAAGATTAATAAAGCATCAATGCGCTTTACAGACGCAATATTTAAAAATAATATATTTATAGTTATAATAGAAGCGTTAGTTAAAAATATATGACTAGTATTTTTCATTGCACTCCACTTATATCTGTTGAGTCATAAAAAACACAATCAGTCAATGGGGGCCATATTTAAAAATCTCATCAAGGTGCAGCATTGTATCTATGGTAGAATTGCGCCGTTCTTGAAAAAATGAATGGAGTATTGCCATTGAAAGGGAAAACTTTGTCAAAAAAAATCCTGAACCTCACTCGAAAATCTTGAACAAACATTGTTCAATTCTGGATACTAGTAGGTCATTTATCTTACCTATGATATGTGCAAAGAGTGGAGATAATTGATAGATGTGTTCCAGAGACATGCTTATTTCAATAGATGGCAAAATTTATGGAATGCCTTATTCGATCGTCACCATTCTCTTACCATTGTAGAGGTAAATTAATGGCTTACTTAAAATTATGCATTATTTTGTTTAAGCTCCTTCTTAGCCTTAACATAAGTATTCCATCTAATGATTACGGTTTTTTAACTCCTATCTACTGCTTTTTAGAATTTAAATGTGAGAAAACTTACAACATGTTTTTACAAAACTGACACTATTTGTTTTTGACAAAACCGTTAAAATGTTACAAAAATGAAACTTACATGTAGCTTTAAACTGCATGTGATGATTGCCCTAAAACCCTAAGAGAGACAATAGCGTAATTGGCAAGAATGAACAACTTCCGGTATGATTTAAGATTGCTCTTTTACAATCATCATGACAATCAGTATCGTTTCCGAGTGCTTTTCCCAATGTAGCTTGCCATTTCTCGTATTAAAGGTACATAAAAGTACTTATTAGATTTGCAAGTTTGAATGCTGTATTTTATATTAAAAAGTAATTAATGTATTTTACTAATAACTCATACTGTTTTCCTTTAAACTAATGTACATCCGCAATTTTACATTTTCTCTTGACATTTTACAAAGTGTCAATTCTCATACATTATCTATAATATATCTTGACATTGGACTTGTTAAATGCTTCCATGTTTGATTTACTGATTTCCTTTAAGCTTATGTATGTCTGCGACAAAATATAAACACATACATGTAGTACTTCTACATACCGCTAATAGTTAAGTTAAGTGCTTTTATAATTGAAGAATTCCTTCATGTGTATTGCTAGATTTACGATATAACGTTTAGCAGGTAAAAAAAAACTTGAGCAAATTATTTAAAAAATACCCATTCGATATTAAAAAAGCAAGACAATAATAGATATCTTCATATTAATTACAGCAGGTAAATTCCAATATTAAAGCAATACTATAAGATTTCGATCAAAAATAGTTTATAGTAAAAACAACATAAAAGGAATCTGACTATCTAAAAGTGTTTTCAAGTGTATTTTGTCACAAAATTGTTTTGCCACCAAACAAATGGATAAAAAGCACATGCTTTACTGTACTAAAACATGTGTAATTAAATTCGGGATCCCGAATTTAATTTAACAAATGGGCATAACAGAAAAAGTAAGCATATTTAGGCCACATCATTTGGAGGGTATTAATACTACCCAAAACAAAATCAATAAGCTAAAAAAAATCAAAAGTCATGGGTGACAGGGGGCGCTTCATTTTTAACACTTTATAGTATTGCTTTAAAGTTGCATTTTTTTCAAAGATTATCTTTCTAGTTGACCTGATAATTTATTTTTGTTCCAGTTGCTAAATATTTGATTACGTATCTAATCGCTGATGGCAACACTTGTAAGAGAGGCTGTAACAGTGTATTAGTGTCACATCAATGGAATAAACTTGTCATTTGACTTCAAGGGAAAAGATAAACTGAAAGCAATACACATGTGAAGCCCTCCTTCAATGATAATTTCCTTTTGAGCTTAAGTAATGTGGTATTGCTAGTGATTAAAAGCGAAAAGAGCCTTAAAGATTTCCAAAATTACACGACTTTATGTTACATGGCTTGCTTTACACAAAGTGTATATTATGTTTGTGTTCCGTATACTCAAGATTTGTGAATTTGATATAAATACCTTTGCCAATGCATATACCTGTCAGTTGCAAACTAAATTGTATTTCAGACTTTCGTTGGAATTCAAAGCACAATATGCATTAGATTTTCTAATGGCCTAAATGAAACCACACTTGAAAACTTAATCTATATTTCAAAAGAAATGTCCCCAGACGTGTTTTCCTGATCTTATTTCTGACTGTTTATCATTGTTTACAGAATACATTCATAAAAGCTTGTAAATTTAAACTTGACAAATCATATGAAAACACAAGAATTTAATGTAACAATGTGTTTTCGGTTAGTTCCGATATTACGTTGGAATCTTATAATACTTTGAAATTCAGAAAATAGTCTTCCATATAATAGTTAATCTTTTTACCTATTAGGCAAAATCAAGTATTTAAAAATCATCTACTGAAGAATTGGTATGGACATGATACTGTTGAGGAAGGGGGCATTAAACTGGCAAAAGTGAAAAGAGTGGTTCCTATTGATGATTTAATATATCACACCGGTGCAGTAACATTGGTAAATTAACAAAGGATTTCTTATGACAGGATTTTGTGAATGGAAAAGTATATGTTATATCTTCTTATCTGTTTTTCTAATATACATTCATCAAACGTTTTGAAATATATCTATGGACAGTTTTATTTGAATACCCTAGAGTGTTATGAGGAATTAACAATATTTACCAGAAACATCTGATACAAAGTCAAAATACTGTAATGCCCATTTGATACTAAATATCAACTTTTATTCCATTTTTAAGTCACAGTTATGTTTATGTTGAAAATTCAAACCTTTACTGAACCTCGTGGTAAATATAGATTGATGTTATAAATCCATACACATGTATGTAAGGATATGAGCAATGTTCGTGAGTGTGTAAACATTCAAAAATTCTCATTCCGCTGCAGAACACAGATGAAATCGTACATAACATATATGTATTAGGAAGGAGTTATTGATCATAGTTAAGCTTAAATTTTAGGAACCAAACAGGTTATAAGAAATTTTTTCAGTTTGTAATTCGTATTGCACGATTCACAATATTAAAAGGCACTGTCTTTGTGAACACTTATTATTTGATTTACGTATGGTTAAAAATCTTGGCAAATATTTTGTTTTATCAATAATGCGGAGATTATTAGATAATTTAAGCGTTCTTGAATTGTTAATTAGACTGATGACTTCAATGTTGCCCTGTTGATGTCTCATGGTTTAAACTGGCATCTCATGGTTTAAAATTAATGATAGCGATTGGCATGTTTGGGAATCATCTGTTGAAAATAGTCGAAGGGGGCTACATATTTTAGAAATTTGTGAGAATGTCATACATTAATGAAACCAGTCAGGTAAGCTTTCAGCTTTTAAAGTGTTTATGGTAAAAAGGCAGTTTAAAAATGTCGGTGTATGCATGCAGTGTATGTTTGTTTGCATGTCTGGTATAAATTCATCAGGGCCGTACGAAGGCATGTAAGCCAAGGGGGGCAAACACATTTACCATCCCGAAATTCATTTTTCGTCCCGATGTATATACTGTCAATTTGTTTGTGATGCGCGTGTAGCGCGTGAAAATTTTGCTATTTCCAGCCAAAAATCGATATAAAACCTTGATATTTGTGCTAAAATTTGCTTATTTTGACTAAAAATTTGCGGGACAGTAAAAGTAGTAAAATACCGTCCCGATATTTGCATAATTGTCCCGCCACCGTCCCGATTTTTCGAGCCAGGGGGGGGGGGGGAGTTCCCCCTGACCGCCCCCCCCCACCCGCTTCGTACGGCCCTGAAATTCATCAACATGTAAAATATGGTAGTGTTCTTACCTCGCTGGCTGAAGTCATCGATAAGTAGTACTTCTTTGACTAATTCCGGTGGTGATCTATTCATAACGCTGTGTACTGTCCTTAGTAGAGTTGACCATGACTCCTCCGTGAAACAGATAATGATTGATGTTGTAGGAAGACGGTCTGCAATCATCTTGCGTTTGCACCTGTGTGGGAGATAGATAAGTTGCTGGCATTTTAATAGTATATAATGTGTTCTTTACTAACATATATTCTGGGTTTTTTTCACTTAATTTAGCAAATTGTTGATAATGCATAATACGTCTTGTCTGATATAATCTTATCTGATCAGTGCTTATGGATATATATTCAGGCGCACAGACTAATGTAATCCGCTATATTTGGCGGCTGTTACCGATGTAATCCACAATTTTTGTTCGCTAAATTTGGATCCAAAAAATATTTGAAGCAAAAGTTTATATTTGAAGTCAACGAATACAAAAATGGTAAGACCTGAAATTGATACACAAGTTATTCGTTGCGTCTTCTCCTCTTTTATCCACAATGTGATGTAGAATGAAAGGATTATTCGATTCCTTCTTTTTTTCGAAGCCTGAGAATAGTGCAGAAGTCAACGGCTGACTTCAGCAACACATTAAATATAGTGTATATTTTTGTATTAATTTCCATACTGAGTAATTCGCAATATCGCAGTATATATCGATTCTAGAAAAGTGTGTTTCTTTATGTTTGTATATCTATACATGTAGACAAGAGCCTTATCGGGCATACTGAAGTGACACAGACTAGAAGACACAAATACTTCTCAAAATTGGATCCAAATTCGTACACAGTAATATGGCATAAAGAAAATGGAATTTCCTGGACGCTTGAAATTTTATAGGATTATCACACACATTGTTGGTTGTAAATTTCAGTGGATATCCCAGCCCATGGTCAAGCATCAAGCACAGCCAAATGTAATTCCTGTACAGTTGGAGGTATCAAGGCCTATTTTGTCTGATACTGAGACTAATATTAAAAACTGTGTCAGAAAAAAATATGTCAGTTGTGTCAGATTAATCAAGTCAGGTAACTGTAAATCCCTAATTATTTTTGTTTGATTGTTTGTATTTGTTAATAAAATTTCGTGAGAAAAGGCTATAACTTGCAGGCTATAGAAAAAAATTCAACCTTTCTGGGAACTTTTCAGGTGCTAATGAGAATTTTCTGCGAGATTTATGACAGAATGCACGAATTGCTTTAAAAAAACCCGCTTGTTTTTTACAGCAATTTGATATTCACCCCCAAAATTTGGCTCATTTATTTATTATGTTTATTGGCACCATTCAATATTGTCAGAAAAATGATCCGTCGTCAGAATTTTTTTTAATTTTTATCATTGTTTGACTTCATGTTATTATTATTTTTTAATTTACCGATTTTTTTTCTTTTACTTCAAACTTTTTTCTGGGAACGGCGCGGCCGCGTTACCGCGGATTTCGAAGGCCTGGCTATAAGGTTCCATTTTCAAAAGAACACATACATCACAATAAAACTTAAAGCTGAATTTTATTATATATGGCTTGATACTTGATATTTAGAAAGCTAATTCTACATAGTGTTTGTGAATGTATGATTTTTACATTAACTTGAAACAGTGTACTTTTTCAAAATAGACTTTTAAAAGTCCAGAATTATTTACGTTCTGGGTGTTTTTGCATTTGGTCTTTGATCTTAGTATGAAATTCATACTAGCGTACAGAACACGGTATATGAAATAAGTATGCATTTATACTAGCATGCAAGAACGGCGTGGGTGAAGTGTTTAAAGTTAAAGGTTTAGATGAATTGATTCCATTGAGTTCAGT
>JXSR01S033970.1:13052-24797 GCA_000969725.1 Ophiothrix spiculata
GTGACCCTGAGGATACAATTGGAGAGGATAACTTGTTGATGTCATATACACACAGCTACATGAGGAGGAAAGGAGAAGATATAAGGTAAGACTTTCAATCAGTTCTTTAGAGGAACAATGATATCCCACTCATGGCCAGCTCAAAACAATCTTGGTATATAAAACAAACAGTAACTACTCTTTTACTCGAGTTGTGACCATAGGCCACCTATTTGCATTTGGAAATCCTATGCCATTGGTTTTAAGATCATCTCGGGGCATACTACTACTATTCTGTTGTATGGCTCAGAAGGGTGGACACTGACAGAAAGACTTGAAGCCAGGTTAGATGGGTGCTACACCAGACTATTAATGATGGTTCAAAACCTTAACTGGAGAGATCATCCTACCAGGGAGGTAATATATGGTGATTTACCCAAACTATCAGAAATAGTGAGAGGTCGCCGCCTAAACTTTGCAGCTCACTGTGCTAGACGGCTTGAGGAACCAGTGTCTGGATTAGTGTTCTGGACGCCCACCCAAGGGACACGTACACAGGGAAGACCAAGGCTGACCTACCCAGTACTTCTTACACAGGATGCCGGCATTGATCAAAACGAACTTCTCAAACTCATGCTAAACAGACAGCAGTGGAGAAAATTCATCATGGCTTTCGACCGCGGTCGAAATAGATAGAGATAGATAGGGGCATACTACTGTTACCCTCATGAGCATTCATTAATAATAGTTGTATCAAATGAAGATATTGGGACCTTCCCATCATGCCTTACTTCCAATGGGATTATTTTGTACAAGCTGTGAGAGGTATTACACCCTGGTCACATAACCTGCAAGAAGCCGCAGCACCGGTATGACATCGGTGAATGATTGCGATGTCCGGTTGGACACCGGTGGTTATGTGACCATAACTGAAGACATCGTATACAAACCGCAAGGTTTTAACTCGGAATTAAATTCTTGTGGCATGCTTCCGGCTTCTCTAAGGCTCACGGACACCGGTCGGACACCGGGGTCGGACACCGGCCTGTGTCAAATCGGCGTCTGCTGAATTGACGCCGTAAACACATCGTAACCTCGCCGCAAGGTTATGTGACCAGGGTATTAGTAATAAATGTATCTGAAATGTTAAATTGAGATGAGGTCTGCTAATTGTGCTATGTTTCATTTCAAATAAATCTCATTACTGCTCATACAAAAAATCCCTTTGGAAGCTTTGGAAAGGTCCTGATATCATCTTGTAGTTTGACAGTACATACAACAGGTGACTTTTGCTGGAGCAGGTCACATAAAAGTTTCATGAACTTTGATTCAAATTCTGACTGGGTACAAAGTCCAACTTCTAATGTCCAGTCTGCTTGTGTCCAGTTGATAGATATAACGAATAACATGACAATAAACTGCTGTGGCAATAAAACTGTCTTGAATTACATAATGATAATATAAGATAATGTTCTTAGCATTTGATAGTTATCAGCTCAGTCTTCCTGTTCATTTAAAGTAAGACAATGATTACATGTCTTTTCTGAACATTAATTAGGTTTTATTAAAACGTCACAATTTTTTTGAGCACTTCATGTTCCCAAAGGCAGCTGAAATAAACCCTATCAGCTTGACTTACCCAAGATTTTCAGCTTTGAGGACAACCCCTAAAAAAATTGTGACTTAAACAAGCAAAAACATATATTTTTATGAATTTTCAAGATTCATTTAGTCATTTTGGCTATATTGACCGAACTATCTGGAAGTATAAATCTGTCGGTAAAATGGGCTGTTTTTCATTTTTTGTTACTGAATGGTCAAATTTTAACCAATATCAAACTATCTTACAACTACATGAAGTTTGTGCTTATAGAAAAATCTTGTGGGATACAACGTTTTATGTCATTGAGTGATTTTTAAAATTTCATGTATTAATCACTACTTAAAAGTCAGTACACAGGCTTAAAAGATTGGGTTTTTTTTTCTTGGTGAGGTTTTTCCAGGGACTCCAGTTTCCTACTATATCAAAAACTGAACTCCTTACCTTAAATTCCATTTTGGTTCATCATGTGATTGATGTCTAAGCAACTAGAGATACCCTCTTTTGAGAGCTCTGTTGCTTACACCTCATGAAACTCCTTGAAATAAAATCCCTTGGCAAATTAAGCACTCAATTTGCAGGACAAAATCATGATGTATATATTTTTAAAAAAATGTGATTCTGTGAAAAATCTCTCATAAATTTAAAAATAGGCCCATATTTTTAGCATGCTGGTGGAAAAATGTGGTGGATAAGAAAAATATATATTTTTGTGAAAATAAGGAATTGTTTTAATGCCATTCCGAGGAATAAAGATGCGCATCTTTTAATTTATTGGGCTTGATATCCATACAAAGAAACTTTGGGGTAATGTTGCTTGGGTGAGGAGGGGAAAGATATCCAGTTTTTTTCTCTGAGTAGTATTTGGTAGTTCAACATAAATAAAGGGATCAAGTAAAAGAATGATATATGAATTAAAGTTAGAGAAAGTATAGGATGAAAAAGAGAAAATTTAGATAAAAGGGTGTAGTTTATGTTGCCAGGCCAGTACTGGCTATACTGGATGATAGACTATGCCCCTTCCCCCTAAAATAATACTGTTGGCTGATTTGCAACCATCTCACCTGCATAAACATAATGCAAATCATCGTTAAAACAATACACAGTTGTTACTTTTGGTTTTTATTCCTACTGTTTTTGCTCAGTTTCCTTATTCATTGGCGTAGCCAGGGGGTGCGGAAGGGGCGAGCGCACCCCAGGGTCCAAAACAAATAAAAATGGAATAAAGAAAAAGAAATAAAAACAATCGGAAAACAAGACCTGTCGCCGCTTTGGACTAGGATTTATTGCCGGGGTACGCAATCCTGGCTAATCGGGTGATATAACACAAATGTGTAAAATAGTGCATCCCTGATCTAAACTTGCATGCTAGCATATTATACAAATTTATAAAGTCATTTGAAATTGTCTAAACTTGTATGTAAATACATTATTTGTGTTGAGCACCCACACCCAGATGATATGAGATAATAAGATCATAAATACACATCCCTTATACACGTATTATTGGTATAGTGGTAGTCAAGTCATTAGTGTAGAAGCAGAAACTTATCTACATGTGAGGAAATTATATACTTTTTGTGATGTTTTAAGTGATATTCATCGTTTTAAAGCTATGTCTGAGCCCAGGTGAGATTTTAAACATTTTACAGTGCATGAAGATGGTATTAATAATATAATATATTTTTAAAAAGTTATTGTTGGTATGTCATGTATGACAGTTGCCACATGAGCCACACATGAGATGTATTTTTCTATATAATTTGGATATGTGACGCGTTACAGCAGTAAGTACTTTAAGTCGGAAAACCACATTCTGAGATACGGGCCACTAAAATTGGAAATAGTGATGAAAAGGTCCCTGGGTTGATTTTCCAATTTACTCATAAATACTTTCTTTGAAGTATATTTTGTCAGGAAAATTACTTTTCATGTGCAAAAACACATTCTAAATGTGCATATTTGATGATTGTTGTGACCTTAGCTTGGTAAATAAAAAAAAATGCGTATTTTGCAGTTATATTTACATATTTAAGCTAAAAAGTATCGAAATCTTAAGGGCGCACGGAGCGCGCAAAAAAATTATGCAAAAATTGGCTATTTTCAGTAGTATGTCCACTGTTGTTGGTCCAATTATTTTTCATGTAGGGGCGATTTGGCGCCCCCCTAGAGGTGGCGCCCGGGGCAACTTGGCCCCCCTAGCTACGCCACTACCCCCCGCTTGGAAAATCTTCAGGAGAGCATTTGCGTAAAATACCTTTTAAAGGCCAAAAGCAATGTACACTTTCTTTTGAGACAAACTTATTTTCCCCCATTTTTATTTTAACCATTACATTACAAAGTGATTGATGTTCAATTTTTAATTAATCAAAATTAATTTTCATTGTTACAACCTGTAATAATTATGTTTCCTATGTTAAACAGGGTCAATAATAACCAAAGAAATCAACCCCTAGTACTGAGAAGGTGAGTCCAAAATCACTTGCAGTCATTCAAGAATATTAGCTCACAAAAAGTACTTTTGCTAATTGAAAATACAGCAAATCTGGACTCATTTTCAAGTTCAAACAACTACTTTTGACGTTTACATCTTAAATCAAATCATATCATATATCATGAAATCAGCTACTTTTAAGGCACTGGTTTATAGTTTGATTTTAAAAACTATCAAATATAAACCATTCCTTAAGGGCCTGTACAGACTTTTGGGCACACCGAATATTCTATGCTATTCTATAATTCTATATGTGTTTAAATTATTTCCTCTTATACGCCAATGCACCTTGGGATTCAAACAGGGATTTGATGATATTGTACAAGA
Source organism: Ophiothrix spiculata (assembly GCA_000969725.1). NCBI lineage: Eukaryota > Metazoa > Echinodermata > Ophiuroidea > Amphilepidida > Ophiotrichidae > Ophiothrix > Ophiothrix spiculata. The sequence goes on from JXSR01S033970.1 coordinate 17,453, forward strand.
TACTTTTTATTTGCAACTCCATCGAACATTCTATCATGAAATAGTCATTATTATATAGATATACATGAAATTTTATTGAATAACGAATACATATTGCACAAAATTGGCATAGAATATTCTATGGGAAGAAAAAGTCTGAACCAAGCCTAAGAATGACCATTATTACATTGGGCAGGTAGTTCTATCATGATCACGTTTCTAGGACACATTGAATGGTTTAATGAACACATCAGGCATGGTAACTAGGAGGGTATTTACTTTATTAGATGCCTGTGATATGTTCACTGCATTTGAGCGATACAAATGGTTAACCTGGTTAAAGGGGAATCGGACAATTTTATCATAATCCCTAAACTTTTTCCAAACGTTTTGATATTTTTGCATCATTCAAAGTGTCAGTAATAATGCCAGCATATAAAGTTTCATAGTCAAGTTCCATCACAACATATCAAAATATTTCATTTTTCTTTCATAATTAGATATCGTTTATCGGTTATAAGGATAGTTACTAGAAACCATACAAACATATTATTTTAATTGGGCCTATCAGGAAGTCAAAAGAAAAAATGTATATTTTTAATGATTTAACTGTAGGCTATGATGTAAAAGCTAAAAAAGAAAACTTTGTAATGGCCTCATGCCCAAATCTACATGCAAAACAAAATTCTGAAGCAGTACATGTATATATTTTCACAACATTTTGTAGTTGATTGTTATAACATACTTAGTGTAAATCATCTGTACAAAAATGTCCAATTCCCCTTTAAATATTTCATCAATTATTGATATTGGTCTATTTAATGCTTTTGTTTTGTAAGTCAACAGAAAGTGAAAAAATAATATAAAAAGCAATTCTAATAACAGAAAATAGAATGAAAATCCTGTAAAATGATATTGTAAAAATACATTAATTTCCTTTGGAACTAAATTTTTCATGGTGGGCATGCAATTTTGCAAAAACTTCAACATAGTGACTCCACCACAAATCTCCTGTAAAGTCAGTCTCTGGTCAATTTTTCAAACAGAACATAAGTTGAAAATGACATCTGTTTCAAGTTCATGACAGCCAGAAATTGCAGACATGTCAAAGTTAGGCCAAAAAAAAAAAAGAACTCTGTCTCAGCTTACTTAAGGTCAAATCCCTAAACGCTATGCGTTTTTTGTTTGTTTGTTTTTAGTAAAAAAAGGCTACGCGGATGCGGAAATACCCCCTAATTTTTTTATTGCATTTTTTAGACACTATTTTTTTTTTCGCGGCTGCTTCGCGGCCGTTTATTTAACTTTTTTTCCAGTAGTAGGAAAAAAAGATGAAAAAAAACCTGAAAATCTCTCAAAAACCTTTAAAAAAAAAAAGAAATGCGCTAAATTTGGATTTTTAAAAGCTATGCGCGCGGGAAGCTGAGACAGACTATTTTTTTTCTTTGGCCTTATTTGTTTGAAATTATATTAAGAGTTGAAATGAAGGTTGATGTTTTACAGGGAGTCAAAGAAATAGATGAATATTTAAATGTGTAAAAGATTCTTAATGTTGTTATAATATGACGTTTACAAATATTTTAACCAGTATCTCCAAATAAACAGTGCTGATTTTACTGGAGGTTTGTGGTGGACGAGCACATGTTATGAAAATTGTGTTTTCAAATTGTCATCCCCCTCACAAGTCTGGTGCTTTGGGGAAACAAATAAATAAGGGAACAGATATTAGCCTCAATCCCAGAAAGGGGTGGGCGGAGAGTCCATGTGTGCCTTCCTCTCGGTGTACTTTTGCTGGTTTTGGTGTTGCATCAGGGGTTTGCTCATATATGCATCAAATTTAAGTAAAATTGGTTGCTCTTCCATCATCATTGGTATACAAATAGTAGGTTATTGATCCCAAAAATATGTATTGAGAAAAGGCCGACCATAGTCGGCCTCCAAACAAAATTTCCCTACCAAACATTTGGTCGTGACGTCAAAATGTAGAGTGACTCCAAACAAAATAACTTCAACACCGAGTTGAGACCAAATAAAATGTCGCACTAGATTGCACATGTTATTGAATTTCCATATACATTGGACCAAATGTTTGTTACCTGTTCATACTTTAAATTCGATGGCAAATATTTGGTGACGTCACGACCAAATGTTTGGTAGGGAAAATTTTGTTTGGAGGCCGACTATCATGGTTCGGCCTATAGTTGGATCTTACATTTCAGTTATCAATTATTCAAATCATTTTGTGCCTTGTGGGAATTGAAGAGGGGGGGAATTTTAACAGTTTCCAATTTCATTTCCATTGTACGCTCCTTTGTCATAATTTGTGTTAATCAATTGTATTCAAAATATACATATCAGTGAATCATAAATTTGAGTTATCATGTAGATATGGCGTTGCGTCACAAATAGGTCCGTCAAATATCATGGATCTGTTACATATTAACCATAATAATGATAGAAAACATGCATTTCTGCTAAAACTTCTTTACGTATTTGGGAAAATTTGGTATCATATGAAAGGTCTATTTATACTCTATTTATGTGTAAAAAGTGAGCTTTTCATGATTTTAATTAATGAAGTTATACTTAAAAAAGCAATTAGGGAACACGATGGATCGGGTGGAGGAGGCGACGGTGGAGGAGGCGCGCATAAGATTACATGCAATAGTGTAAGAAAGTTATGATTCATAAACGTATGTATTGTTAAAAATAAAAACGATGGGATCATAATTTTTTGCATATACCTAAATGAGATATGTATAATGCTAAAACATGTATCAGATATTTACATATCATCCCAATTTTGTTGTTTCATAATGGTTTATATGTGGTAATTTTCTCTATACATTACTATACAAAACATGCATTTACACTCAAAAACGTTAAAACGGCATATCTTTTGACCGAGTCGACGTAGTTGGTAAAAGTTATACATTTTTCAAAAGGAAATTTGACGAGGAATCCAATTATGTGATTAATTTTTAGGTAGTGTATACAGGAAAAAAAATATGACATATAAATATCCCGAAAATTAATGAGTCGTTTCATTGATTTTAACCATCCTCAGTATTTTGACCACAATGAAATTGGTCACCAAATGTATTATTTTATCGAAGGCCATCACTACATTCATCAAGCGATGTTTGTGTCATTTTGATACACATTTCCCCAACAAAATCTCATTGTGCCAAATTGGTTGACCAAAATGCACTTTTATTTTATTTTGCACCCTGTATAATTTTTACCCATTCCTCAAAATTAGGTTTATTTAGGTAAAACTGAAATCCTCGGAAAATAAGCTTTTCAGCAATATATAACTTTGTAGGTTTTCAGTGTATATATTTAGAGTTACAATACGTTGAATACAAATTGGCATTGTTCTACCAATGTCTTTGTGTGAAACAAAAATTATGACCAGTTAATGACTTATGTCCATATACTAGGCCTGTAAAATTATTGAAAAGTACAGTAGAAAGCAAACTGAACTTTAAACATGTAGAGTATTTGCACATCCTTTGTTATCAACATCATAATTAATAGAGGTACATGTATTTAGCACAAAATGTCCATACTTCAGTTGTAATTCTGGTTGATACGGGAATATGTCAATTTGGTTAAACACGTGGATACTTTAATGTTAATGTAAGCGAGATGGGCAAACCAAAAGACGCTAAGTAAGTACAATAGTTTTTATCAGTGTTAAAGTGAGTCTGGATTTGGAAACTGACAATAAGTCCAATTAAGTCCACTGATTCAGAGTTTGAATCCACAAGTCTTGAGTCTTGAGTCACAAACTCAATATCAGTTTTGGAGTGTGGCTTTAATTGTAAGTCTTAAGTAGATCCCAAGTCTACTGGTGCAAGGTATGTTGAGAGTTTGTGTCAGAGTCTTAATTTAAGTCAGGGCGTGAGATTGAGACCAAATAAGGTTGAGTCCACATCCAGTCATTTTCCTTATTCCAGCGTTAGTATATTAATCAAAACAGGAGGCATTTTGATTTTAAACTAGGAACTAAAAATGACAACTTCAGTGGCATAGCCACGGTGCAGGTGGTTTGGTCGCACAACACCCAATATTTCATTTGTTGGTAGGAATAGGTCATCTGTCAGTAAATTCCTACTACTTTTGGAAATTTGAAGTCGAAGAGGAGTGTTTTGTTTTATTTTGAACAATGTCGGTTTCGAATAAAATTTGTGTCAATTTGTTTGAAAAGCAGCAATAATTTACTTTAAAGCCAAGATTCATAAGAAATTGTATAACACAGAATGCAAAAATAGTTGCCTGTGCGCGCTAGTGGAACTTTTTTTTTTTTTTTTGCTTGTCAGTTTTCAAAAGCTACGTTGAAAACATTAGTAGTAGTTTTGAAATCAAGTAAAATAAACAGTTATTATCCTAATGTACACATGGAATGTGTGAGTTATTTTTTCTTAAATCTCATGCCGCTAATTATTCTACATTTTGTATAAGAAGAGTCTTAAATTACATGTAGTCATTTGTGCACTTATAAGTGTGCTGATTAGTCCTGGAAGTTGCAAAAGCTCTTTTGGAATTAAGGGTAATGAAAAGATAAATAGTTTCCACTGCATTTGCAGGGACTCGAACCATGGATTATGGCAGGGGTTAGTCATGCATTATGAAGCGAGGGATCTTCCACTGAGCTATCCAGGCAGCGTTGAGATCTTGAACTAAAATCTAAAACATAAACATTAGAATGCCATATTTTTTTTGTTTACATAAAAATTGCAATTTTTGCCTCAATGGAATGCTTAATTTGTAAGTAAATTATGCGAATGCGTATATCAGACAAAATGTAGATAATGTAGATACTAAAACAGGCAATTCACAGCTCAAACAGGGCGATCTCAGAGTCATAATTCACATCCGTTTTTTCAGGCAAAACATCGCGGATTTGTTACATTATCATTCAAAATCAACACCACATATTTATAAAATATTATTTGTAATTCAATAAGAAGTATCAAGCCTACAATTTGTCCAAATTTGAAAACAATCGAATAGTTCAAACATCATGATATTATGAGGTTTTGGCGTAAAAGGCATCAACTTTTAGAAGTAGTCTATTGACGTCATTTTGACTTTGATAACGGACGTGAAATCACTAGTAAAGATTCATGTATAAACTAGAGACTCTATCCCATACATGTATGCCAAAAATTGTGATATTCTGATATGTGTAAGTAGGTAAAAACTTGCAGTAAAAATTATGTTCACCTGAGCGAGATGGTTTTGGGACTGTAGCCTTAAGTGGATATCTCATAATGTGAAATTGATCAAATATACGGGGTAGTATCAAAAAGTTTTTAGCTTCACCCAGAAGGGATAGAGCAAGTAATGACGTTTTGTTATGTGTGATCCTTATGGCAATTTTACATAATCACTGTGCAAAGTGATATATTTATCCCACTTTAAACTGTCTGTTCACTGACCACCATTGCAGAGATCTTCTTCTACGGGAAAAATCAGTTATAGATTTAAGGGTAGGATTTAAGGTTAGGATCAAATTTAGGATAAGGGTTACCAAAAATGTGATGACTTACCTCGAAATGGGGGACTTTGTGAGTGATCGCTTTCGAGAAACTGGTGAAAATATGCAGCAAAAAATAAAGAAAATAATAAGAATTTCTGTTAGATTTTCTGTCGTAAAATTTGATTGCCTTGATCAATTTCAACAAATAAGGTGTCATTTTAAAGCTTAGAAAATGCTGTAACAGTTGAAATGATAAAATCAAAATTGATATCATCTGCAAAGTCCCCCCTTTCGGGATGAGCCATCACAAATAATAAACAAATTCAAACCCTTCTCCGCTGCCAAAAAGGTAGTTGGGACTGGTTGCAATAGTGCTGTAGAAAGTTTAAATATTTATTAGTTTCATTGGTATCATACTCCTATAACATTTATGACATGGTCATCAGCACATGTATGCTTATCATGAAATGAATTTTCACATCATAGTAGCAAAGTTCAATTCCATTGTTAATGAACACATGTATATGCCGCTAACACGTTCCCAAGCCACTCAAATATTAGAATGTAAGCGTGCATGAACAGAGATTTTTGAAATGGACACCAACATGTGGTCTGCTATTTTGAGGAATAGATTCCAACATGTGGTTTGCCATTTTGAGGTAAAACATCTCTTTTTACGGGGACAGCTTGCCAGTCCGACAGCTCGCTAGTCCAAAAGCTCGGTAGTCCAACAGCTCGCAAGTCCAAATTTGAAAATAGGCTAGCTTGTCCGAATTTTAAAAACAGTTCGTCAGTCCAAATTTTAGAAACAGCTCGCTAGTCCAAATTTTAAGAAACGCTTGCTAGTCTGACTTTAGAAATAGGCTCGCTAGTCCAAATTTGAAAATAGGCTCGCTAGTCCGAATTTTTAAATAGGCTTGCTAGTCCAATTTTTAAAAAATTAACTGTATATTTCCAATACCTTTTTACAAAATTCGGACTAGCGAGCTGTTTTCAAAATTCGGACTAGCGAGCCTATTTCTAAATTCAAAATAGTGAGCCTATTTAAAAATTCAGACTAGCGAGCCTATTTTCAAATTCGGACTAGCGGGCTATTTCTAAAATTTGGACTGGCAAGCCGTTTTACAAATTCGGACTATAGCGAGCTGTTTTAACCATTCGGACTGACGAGCCTATTTTCATATTGGGACTAGCGAATCTTTGCACTAGAGAGCTGTTTTTTCAGACTAGGGAGCCTTTTTTAACGTTATATTTTCCCCATTGAAAAACGTTTTGGACTAGCGATATTTCGGACTAACAAGTTGTCGGACTGGCGAGCAGACCCCCTCTTTACCATTTGCACCACATATGGATTTTGAGAAGCAACATTTTACTGACCAAAACTACACATTATATAACACACAAATCTGAAATAACCGATACTTGTACCCAACCACATGTCACGGGTTCCAAATGTAACCCTATGTCAGATCAAAAATGAGTCCTATCTGAGACCATAAGCTACGCTATCTGGGCCCTATTTCATAAAAGTTAGAATCAACCTAAGTCATGAAACTTAGGACGAATTACTCAGTAAAAATGTAACTCAACAAAATGTAATTGAACAACATTAAAACCATTTTTGGAAGTGTTATTAGGTATTTGAAGACTTTTTGTGACAATTTAGACACCAAAATCATTAATTCCAACCATTCTTTCTGTGTTTGATACCCTATCAGAGACTGAAAAATTGCATACCTTATGGGAGACTTGCAGAGCACCTCACCAAATTGATTTTGATACCATATTTTGCAAATCTCGAGATCTATCCAGGTCTCACTTAAGCGGTGGTCACAACCCGTCGTACGTGCACGTACGTGCTGTCTGCGTGCAAAAACGTAG
>JXSR01S033980.1:19725-30897 GCA_000969725.1 Ophiothrix spiculata
GTCGAGATGGTAGATCGGTCGAGATGGAAATCGGTCGAGATGGTATCGGTCGACATGGAAATCGGTCGAAGTGACTGGAGCCTGGACACAGTGCTCGATTTTGACATTTGAAGTTACTTGCACAGATGAGAATTTCCTTCAAAAATAAGCTAAAAAACTCATAATTTTACTTGCACTCAATGGTACACTGGCAAAATTTCACTTGCACAGAGCAAATTCGGACACCCTCCATCTGCTTAATGACATATGAAAATATTTTGCTATCAGCGAAAAACATGAAACCAAGCTCAACAAAATGCATCATTGAGCAAAGTGACGTAAATTTATCAACTGAATTTGTATAGCTCCGCGCCCGAGCGCCGAACAAGATAATTCATCGCAGTGAGTCGTTCGGGTTTTTCGAGCAAGCGTGGACATTCACATTGGTTCCGATGTACTTAAAAAAGTCTTAAGTACTAAAGTAGTAAGTAACGTATCCTCATCATGATCATCATCATGTAACTTATTATTTTTATTCAGACTTTCTTACCTCATAACATTCTGTTTGGTCCAAATAATTATCGTTAAGCTTATCTCAGACTCACGACTCGGAATTCAATCACGATTCACGATTAATTGCAACACATTTTATTCTCAGAAGAAAATTTAATTTTCCTTGTTATAAATAGTTTAAATAATCGCAATTCTTATACACATTCATGGAGACTGAAAGGGAATCTCCTGAATTTTGTCATACTTCAAAATTTGCTTTCAAAAATATTATAAAACAGCACTGAAAATGTGTCCCAATCTTCGCACTTTCGACGTTCACATGCACAATCATCGGGATGGTCCTCGGTCTTTGATCGTGTTGATAATGAGTTGCGTCCTCGTGAAGATAAATGCAACGCGTCCTTTGATTGGTTCAGAAGGAGAATGAATGAAAAAACAAACCAATCGTGTGCACTAAACCAGCTATAAAAAGTCCTCACCTTGCCTACTTTCCATTCATGACAAGGTATTTGATTGGGTTGATTTTAGGAAGATACTGATGATTGACCAATCAAAAGAGATTTCTTATGTTCTCGCTATAATAAAGGTTGTAAACAACAAGGTCAAAGGTCACGTAAATTAATAATTTTCAAGATCAAGCCAGGAAGCATCTTGGAGTGTTCTTTTCTTTGCTAATTTCAGGCTTAGAATCGGCTATTTATCGAGTGAATTTGAGGAAACAGTATCGAATATAGGTGAGAGATATATTAGTCTTTAGGAATACTGCATCATTGCAATATAAGTCGGTTTTTATTTTGGAATATTAGGGATGTTCTCGACAAAATTATTTTTTTTGCATGATGAAAATCATGAAGTCATGCAATGTCATGATGAAAGAAGTGCATAGTGATTTATGCAAAATTGCAGTGTGCATGATTATGATAGAGACTGTCTAAAGGAAATATCCGAAATAGTATGGAAAACATAAACAGTCAACAAGATGTTTAACTTTATAATTGTTAAATTATTTTAAAAATAAAATTTAAATGGGATAAAATTTATGTAAATTATAAATATAATTTGATTTGTAATCTTTTTACTGCAACAAGTCAAGAATTGAGGATATGTTTTGATAATCTATAGACATGATAGATTTTGGATACTTACTTGGATACTTAACCTTGGACTTGGTAGATTACCCGATTAGTCCTCTAATCCTAACGGCAGGACTCTCAAGTTCTTCTTGAATGAAGCTATAATAGACGGTGCAGCCACCACTTGATCTGGGAGCTTGTTCCAATACTTGACCACTCTATTTGGATAGAAGTGGTTGACCAATTGCGTATTTGTGCGTCTTTGGAACAGTTTTTTGGTGTGGCCCCTGAGGTCTTTGTGGGGGAGGGAGAAGAAAGTGTTTGCATCAGTTTTGTGATGTCCATGATTTAACAATTTGAAAGTGTCCACAAGATCAGTTTTGATTCTTCTTTCTTCTAATGAGTCCAACACAATATTATTGTTCTTACAAAGACGAAGGCATCTGGTCTGCACCTTTTCTAAAGCAGCAATATATTTTTTCAAATACGGGCTCCATGCAGTTGATGCATATTCAAGAGCTGGTAGGATGAGAGACTTGTAAAGAATCTGGACTTTCTCCTCGTCGAATCCGGAAAAGCAGCGTCTGAACATTGCGATCTTCTGATGGGCCTTCTTGCAAATCTGTTGAATATGCTTTGTAGGAGTCAGATTGTTCGTTACGGGGATCCCAAGATCTTTCTGCTCGTCAACTTCCTGCAGGTAAACTCCATTGAGGGAATAGTTGTAATCCAACGCAGATTTAACTCGCAAGAGTACACACTTAGCTGCGTTGAATTCCAGGAGCCACAAGTTGGACCATGCGGCAAGGGCGTTGAGATCATCCTGTAGAGCGTCACAGTCGGCAATTGTCAAAATCGGCTTATAAATTTTGGTGTCGTCGGCGAATATTTTTGCGGTTGAAGACGAAATGGCATCAGGTATATCGTTCACATACAAAAGAAACAGCAGAGGCCCGAGTATGGATCCTTGGGGAACTCTGCTTGTAACATTTTTCCAGCTTGATGCTTCGTTCCTAAGAATAACTCGTTGTCTTCTACCCGAGAGAAATCCTCTGATCCACGCATGTAAATGGCCTTTTACACCTAGATGGTTTAATTTATATAAAAGTCTAGCATGGGGAACTGTATCGAAAGCTTTTCGAAAGTCTAAATAAACAGCATCAACACCTATGTTATCGTCGTAACAGGATGTCCAATCAAATAAACATTCGAGTAGCTGAGTAACACAGGAGCTCTTCTTTTGGAATCCATGTTGATGACAAGAAATTACATTGTAAGTCTGCACGAAGTCCATAAGCTGGTCATATATGATTCTCTCCAGGATCTTGACGACTTGACTAGTAAGTGACACAGGCCTGTAATTATTTGGACTCAAGCGGGAACCTTTTTTGAATAACGGCGTGATATTTGCGTCCTTCCAGTTCTGAGGTACGATACCTTCCTGCAGAGATGCATTGAAAAGTAAGCATAGTGGAACATCAAGATCAGGAACATTCTTTAGAGTATTAACATGAAAACCGTCAGCTCCGCATGCTAAATGTTAAGATGTAGTTTGACCAACTTTTCTCTCACAATATCAGGAGTAATGACAATATCATAAAGGTCCGAGCTGTGAAGTCTTGGAGGTAATGGAATGTTGAGCCGTTCCCCTTCAGGCTCCACCTTTAAGACACTTGCAAAGAAGTCATTTAGTATCTCTGCCTTCTCAGAATCATCTGTGATCTTCTTTCCATCCTGCTCAAGAACTTCAACTGTAGCTGTAGATCTGCAGAAATGTCTAGCATAGTTGTAAAATTTCTTTGGTTCCTTCTTGATTTGATTTACAAGCATACCTTCATAGTCCATTTTTGCCTTTTTAATTGTACTGTCAACATTGGTTTTGGCATCCAGAAAATCCTGCTGATGAACAAAAAGACCAGACTTTTTGGCCTTTAGTTGAGCCCGGCGTTTTTTCTTCTTAGCAGCTTTCACAGATTTGAAACTGGTCCAAGGTCAAGCGGGTTGGCGCAGCGTTACTTCCCTCGCCTTGCACCAATGAGGTCCCGGGTTCGAGTCCCGCTCCCGGCGCTTTATGTGCATTTGGTTTTCAGTCCATGCTCGCTTCCGCAGGTTTTTCTCCGGGTACTCCGGTCTTCCTCCTGCATTAAAACTGTCCATCTTAGTCTGCCCCCACCCAGGATATGGGAAGCTGCAAAAAGGGTAAATATTACAATCTAAGTACCGATAGGATGTGCGCCTGAAAAAGGCTGCCGCTTAATGAAGTGAAATGATTGTGACGATCTACCTGCAGCGAATCATGAGCGGTTTGATCTAAATGAAAAATCGCTATACAAAAAACCAGTTATTATTATTATTATATTATTAAGGTGGTTTGTGGCGCTGACCTGACTTGACCATTTTGCTAGGTTCAAATTTGTCTCTCAGCCTGTTATAATTACCTTGAAGAGTTCTCAATTTGTCATCAAATCTTTTGTGTGCAAAAAGTTGAACCCAGGCAATGTCCTTCACAGCATTTGAAGAACCAGCATAATTTCCTTTGGAGTACAAGTAAATTCCTTACCCTTTTGGATGTGCGTAGTGCGGGTGCTGGTTTTCACAGTGCTCGATTTGCTGTGCGGTGCTGTACAATTCTTCATGTCTACTGTTCCTCTGTTTCCTGGTCCCCTTCCTTTGTAGGAGGATCTGGAGGAGTTGGAGGATTCCTGATGAGGATTAGCTTTTTTCCTCTGATTGTCCAGTTTGGGTTTAACAAACGCTTTCTCTTGAGTTCATCTCTAAGCTTGACATCTTCTTGTCTCTGAAGAATTGTCATGTCCGGAGATATAAAGATCTTGGTTGGATCAAAACTAACTCCATCGGGATTCACACCTCTAACTTTAGGACCACTTCTTATAGCTTTGAGTTTTTCATCTTCATTGTTCAAACTAACTTTCATTGGTCTATTGTTCCCAACAAATCTTCTACCTAATCTATGAACTGCTTTTGGCTCTACTCTAACTCCTATACTATGTAGCACTTCAATACATGCTTCTAAATCTGTTGGTCTATCGGTACTAGATACATTATCATCGTCTGATTCAACCTCGGTGTGCTCAGCCTCTGGTATACCTCTTATGACAATATTCGCCTTTCTCTTTTCAATCTCCTCAGGTTCTTTGTACAACGGATCAATTTTGTCACTTAATTTAGAAATATCAGAGTTTGCACCAGCAATTTTGTGTTTGATGGTATTTACCTCTCCTTTTTTTTTTGTCTTTCACATAAGTTTTTATTCATCTTTGTTTTTACAAAATAAACAGGTATTTCTTCATATTAATACATTTCTTATTCTAAGTTCTTGATCTAACAAGATTGTTATATTTACCTTTTTACCATACTTATATTTACTTATACACATTTTTGCAACAGAAATTATGGTGTTTACATATCCATGCAACTTTTTATTGTTTTCACTTACACCGAATAATATATTCATTGTGGATAGTTTGAATTTCCTATTTAAAGTTTTTGAAAGCATCTCATTTACTTTAACCCATACAATTCTAATTTCATTGTTGGGAGTGCGAGTCTTCATTTAGAAACAATTTGTTTTCAATAGGATATATCCAAAACATATTTAAAGATAATCACTTATAATGGACATTTGACAAAAGAATTGGTTCCATCCACTCTCCTTCTATGATATCTCGATGGTTTAACGGATAGTCAGAAAGCATGTTAAGATTGCATTTTACAGCCCATGAGTCGAACCTCCAGATACCGTTTGTTTCACCTCAATCAGCAGTATACAACAAAAGTTACGTTGTATCAAACTTTTGAGTTGAGTTGATATTTGTCTGGTCCAATTGCATGATTATTGGCCATAAAGTAAGGGTGTTGGAAAACTTATCATATCTGTCTTATTTATGCATCAAAATTGTTCCTTTTTTCGGCATAAATAAAAGAAAGCAGTGCGTAGTAAATAAGTAAACATCGTTACGGTTAAGTGAACAGATCAAAGACAATACTCAATAGAGCTTCATTCAAGGGAACTTACAAACTCGTGAAATTGGACCAGAAAATTTTACATTCAATTATTTGACAACACAACCTTGGCTGTACATCACCGACCGAAATGAAACAAACGGCATCCGAAAGTTCAACTCATGGGCTACAAAATGCAACCCTTACATACTTTCGAACTATCCGTTAAACCCATGGAATTTGCATGCAAAGATTGTAAGGTTTATTCTGGGACACACTGTAGGCCTATATCTCCTTTACAGTCCTTGCGTTGTCACTAACACTAGTGAAGCGTTTGATTTGCACGGGTTGAATAGCGAGTATACAAATTCGAGTAATAGATCAATTCTTTCAGTACATGACCTCTGCGTGACTCCATATTTGTCATTTTGTCCATTGGCTCGGAATAGGAGTTTCACAGCCCTGGAGTATTCTGGGGCCGTATTCATAAAGCACACCTAGCTTAAGGGCAACTCTTGCACTTCATTCTGAAGAGTTGCCCTTAACTAAGGGTAACACTTAAGTGCATTAAATTCATGCACTTAAGTCATTTAGAAATTTAATACACCTAATTTTTTCCCTTAGTTAAGGGGAACTCTTAAGAATTAAGTGCAAGAGCTGCCCCCAGGCCAAGTGTGCTTTATGAATACGGCCCCTGGTCCTTTCTGTACCATGCGCTTACTTTTTTTTTTTGGCGCAATCTGTGAGAAATATTTGTCACAATATTTACATTAATATGGTTTCTCTTTAGTATTCTCTCGACTTTTCATGTCCATGTAAATACTTTTGGACGAAAGCTTTTTTTTTGTCTTTCACATAAGTTTTTATTCATCTTTGTTTTTACAAAATAAACAGGTATTTCTTCATATTAATACATTTCTTATTCTAAGTTCTTGATCTAACAAGATTGTTATATTTACCTTTTTACCATACTTATATTTACTTATACACATTTTTGCAACAGAAATTATGGTGTTTACATATCCATGCAACTTTTTATTGTTTTCACTTACACCGAATAATATATTCATTGTGGATAGTTTGAATTTCCTATTTAAAGTTTTTGAAAGCATCTCATTTACTTTAACCCATACAATTCTAATTTCATTGCATGTTACAAAAAAATGCTCTGTATCATCCAATGTGTTGCAATTTTCGCAAAAATTGTTCAAAGCAATACCAACTTTTTGTAAATACTTCCTTGTTGGATATATTCGAAACAAAATTTTCCAGTTTAAAGCCATGAGTCTTGGTTCTTTGACACTCAAAACATTATTCCATACTATATTCCAAAATAAGACTTCGTCTGGGAAGAATTCCTCCCAGAATTTTTCACATATGGGTCTTGTTTCTATTTTTGAATTCATAATTTTCTTACACATACTTGCAGTACATTTTTCAATTGTATAAAAAACACCATTAAAATTTAAACCAATTTCATCTGTAACATCATGATTTTTCTTAATTCGTTTTTTCCAATTTCTTGGCACAGCAGTTTTTACAGTAAAGTATTCTAATGGAAATCTACTGGTTTTTTTGACACATTCCCTTATTTTTGCCATGGTTGCAAAAGTGTTATCATCTTGAAACAAATCTTTACATTTGATTATTTACCTCTGCCTTGACTTCATCAACAGTTGACTTCTCAGCTTTACGATCTAAGTCTTGTTTCATTTCGTCTAATCTACTAGTTATTGAATTCATATAAGCCGCACATCTCTCCTCAATTACCCAGTCAGCCTTAATGGCTATCATTGCATTTCTATCACAATCATTGCAGTACCAATGCAGATCCATTTTACCTTTCAGTAAATCATACACATTGGAATCCATCTTTAAGCATTGGATACAAGTAGCACCTTCGCAACGCTCACATTGCATAAGCTTATCATTAATGTCAACAAAGTCTACTTTACAAACTTTACAACACCATACCTCAGGCTCACATGGAATGGAGGTTGAAGAGCCAGGCTGTTTATTTGTCTCACCAGTGACAGATGCTGATTTCTTAGGTCTTCCACGCTTTTTTTGACGGTTCCGTTCTGTGAAGATGGCACTGATAAAGACTCGGTAAACGAGTTTTCCACTGACAAGGTTGCTGAATTCGTAGCATCGGGAGTCGATTCTGTGACGTCATCTTATACAGAGCTGGATCTTGTAGATAGTCGCATTGACGGAGGCAGAATTTGAGTGTTTTTCGAGGTCGCCATGACCGAAAAGTTCACAAAAACCTCCCCCACAATTGGACAAGACCTCAATAAACAAGATGCAAGGGGCAAAAGTTGCAAATTTGGCTGAATTTATGCAGATTTAATCAAAATTTCTTGACCCAGTTTCCCGGGTACGTGTTCTCTAACTCAGTGTTTCTAATCGAAAACATTTACATGATCACTGACACTTACCATGTTAATGCTGCATCTGCCAGTCATGTGAATCTTCCTTTTGACACATTCTGATTCAGTGAATTTTAGTCAACTTTGAGCCACCCTGATTGTTTATGATTATGTCAGCCTGATTTGACTTAGTAAATTAACTGGATCAACATTCATTTAGGCTCTTGTCAATCAAACATTGTTTCACTCTATAATTTATAGTACATACATTATATTTATATGGTACGTCAGAAACAAAATGGCTAGCAGATATTTATTTATTTTCTGATATTTCTGAAAAGTGTGTGCTAGTGTTTATATTTTGTCTGCAAATTTGTCTCTTTTCCTCTCTGCAGTGTGAATAAAAAAAAATGAATAGGCCTATATAAACAAATTTTCTTAATACATTGTATTTTAAAATCTAAAATTACTAAGTTGCGCAAATTGAGACTTGTAAGTTCCATAAGGTATGATGAAAAGGTAGACTCTGGGTTATAGCAACAGTGTTTGAAATTGGTCAGTAGTAACCGGCATTCAGGTAAAAAAGCCACCACTCAGCCTAATTTTAAGGTTGAATAGCCACCACAAATTTGCTTTAGAGCTCTTTTACATTTTACAGTCATTTTGAAAAAAAAATCTGATGAAAATTGATCACATTTTAGCCGGCACTAACTTAAGGCTAGCTATAAACCTTGGGTAGATCAGTTTGAAAAAAAAAAAAGAAATACATGTAGGAATTTGGAATTTCAGTGGACCTGGATTCACCAATTGTCAATAAGTGTCTGCTTTTAAAATTAACCTTGACTCCCGCATACATGTGGAAAAACGAAAGTCCGTAATACATGTATATCATACAATATTTCCCATTCCCCCTTGGATTGAAGTTGGATACAAAGCCTCTGACCTCCCGCATCTTGGTCCAATTTCCAGCATTGCAAAATTGTATTAAGCACATGTATTATACCTCTGTCTATGACGTATGCGGACTTAGGCAAATTTCTTGACATTTTCCTTGTTGGATATTGATGATATGATATGATAGAGATACGATAGAGACATGTTAGATTTAAGAATGTAGTGTCAGAAGTGGGATTTGTTAATCTTCCATGGCGATGAAATACTTCTAGCTTCAAAGATAGAAATTCAGATCATAAAAGCAAAAGTTTCATTTCCTTTCCTTTTCCAAGATTTTATATTTCAAACTTTGGAATAAATTTTAAACACTTTTAAGCTATTTAATTTCAGGAAGGGTTGGAAGTAGCTCTTGCTCAGAGCTGTACACTACCCTCTGCAGTACAATCAAAAGTGTGCTGAAAGGACAGGCACTCATTGCTGGGTCCGTGGGAGGGGCGATCTGTGGGAGGGGCAACAAGGGAACGGTACTAGTTCTAGGTTGGAAGTAAAAATATAATAATGTTAAACATTATTTTACATGGCCATCATTTAACTGAAAAAATAATTGTAGAATAAGGGTGGATGTAACAAGGTTCCAAACCAAATGTCAAGGTGAATGAAAGGGGAAACATACAATAGGTACAAGTTTAGACTTATGAGGTTTAGACTATCCTTATCTGATAATTTACCAAATACATGATTAGTAATTCTTTTTTGTTTTATAATTTTGCATTTAGGAATATCAACTGTACCCAGTGTTACAGATTGTTATTATGGAAGCATTGATACTGTCCACAGTACCGGCCTTTGAATCTGGGAATGAGACTGATATCTGTAACAAGCTCCAAGAATTCAACAAAGAGGTAGGAGTTGTCATGACGACTTATTTTTGAGTCTTTTATTATTTATTTATTTATTTAAATTTGTTAATTGATGACATCAGTTTTTGACCAAAAATGTCAATTTTGGCAAAAAATGCCAATTCTAAACCATATTTTTTGCCCCCAAAAATTCTGGAAAGCCTAACTTAAATTTGCTTATGTGAAATTTTGAACTTTTTTGCTTTTTGGAATCTAGAAACAAATGTTTACTCAAATTTTTGATTTTTATCTTACTTTTTTTTTTGAATGCCAAAAATAGGTCAAAAAATGTAAAAAATCCAACCCTATTTTTGGGAATTTTTCAAAAATAATATAAAAGTCAAAAATTTGAGAAAACCCTTCCTAGACATATGTTTCTAAATTCAAAAAAGCAAAAAAGTTCAAAATTTCACGAATGCAAATTTTAGTTAGGCTTTCCAGAAATTTGGGGTAAAAAAAAATAAATCGAAATTTTTGGTCAAAAGTCGATATCACCAATATGTTCAAGGTAAAAATCCACTTCTTGAAATGTATACTTTTATATGGTTTATATGTAATTAGTTTTAGAGTTAGAGTACAAAAACTGTTTATGATGATACTTTTAAGTTTTCAAGGCAATTTAAAATCAATTTCTGTGCCAATTATAGCATTAAATGTTGCCAGTTTTGCCACCCAATTAAATCACCCATGCAAGTACCATTGAAGAAAAACATAAAATTTGTTGGAGCTTTTTCGTCGAGAGTTGTAAATTTTTCAAACGGCAATGTCACCATTGTATTATTGATATTGAATGTCTAAGGCTAAGATCTCTGACAGAAGTTGATGTTTTGAAATGTTTTATTTCAAGTTTTTGCTGTTGAATTCAGAAGCCTAAACTTAACAAAAAATGGAACATATTTGCCCTCAAATTTCACATTTCTAACTTTGACAATACAGCAAACAAATACAGTAGAGACGTAAATTACTTTCTCAACTACAATAATCATGTGAAAGTAGTAACTTCATTGATTGCAAAACTTGGAAACTTTGACTTGAATTGGTCATGTCACATTTGGGCTGTTATTAATGTAAAATTAGCTTGGCCAGTTCCTTCGCATCCCATTTTGTGACCAAGCAGCGGTCATGTGCCGCGCACACGCGAGCTGTACAAGCCGAGCCGCATCCTGCTACTGGGGTTGGCTCATTGCCCTTCTATGGTTGGCTAGAGGATTTTGCTCTTAGATAATGGTTCAGTCAGACCTAGTGTTAGCACTTGCAACTGGATGCCAGCTTTTTCAGAAAAAAGCGCCCTCACTACAATAGCCAATTGGGTTTCCTATCCTAGACTGTGGAAAGCTCTGATCTTTCGAAATTTCTTCTAACATTTCATCTTCATCCTAGGGACTATAAACCCATCTTTTTAATTGTTTTTTGGTTATATTTTCCGTTTCCTTCCATTTCTGTGCCCAGCATCCTTTGACAATTAGGCTCATTATAAAT